>MU390322.1:0-156321 GCA_022578715.1 Nemania sp. FL0916 | reverse complement strand
TTTATTTGTTTAAAAGTAATAAACGGTTAAAAATTTAAATTTTATATTAATTTTTTTAAAAAAACTTGTATTAAATTTAAACGTAAAAAAAATATCCCGATTAAAAATAATCTGTTTAAATAATCTATATTTGTTTAAATATTAACAAATAAAGGCGTATATTAATTGTTTAATAATAATATTACTTTTAAAAAGTAAAAAATAACCGTATTTCGTAAATCGGTTTACGATAATTTATATTCTATCGTATTATATTTTTATAACTAGGTCGGTTAATAGTAATAATATAATAATAAAATCTTAAGTAATAATATATTATATTTTATTAAATATCTATATCGGTTGTAAAAACCCGTAAAGTTTATATCGAATAATTTTAACTTTGTTATAAATATTATAAACGTTTATTATTTTTTTTACGGTTTTTTATAATCTAAGAAAATCGTATTTTTTTTATAAACGTTTAATTGTTTTAATTATTTTTTAATATCTATATAAAAAATGTTCGTAAAACTTTTTAACGAACTTTTTTCGTAAAATCTCGGGTAAATAGATCTTTTTTTTATAAATTAGTTTATCTGTTTTTAATTTTTTTTGTTTATATAATTCCGCTAGTTTTTAAAAGTTGTAAACTTGTTATAATTATTATAGTTAAGTTTTTAAAAAATCTTTAAAAATAGCCCGTATACGTAAATTTTTATTTTTTTAAAAATGTAATATTTAAATATTTTATTTAAAAATTTTAAATCTTTTTTATTTTTATTAATTAAAAATATTTATTTAAATATTATTTTTTTTTTTAATATAACATATTTTAAAATTAAATTTCGCGAAAAAAATCAACTAGTTTTTATATTATTTGTTAAAGTTTTTTATAGTTATAAATATAATTAAATTTTTATAATCGGAATAAATTTTAAATAATTCCGTTGTTTTTTTTATAAATAGTTCTTATTTTTTTAATATTTTAATAATAGTTAGTAATTTTTTATTATAAATTAAATATTTTAGTTCGGCGTTTTATAATGTTTTCGAATAATAAACTACTAAGTGCTATTTTTTATTATTTTCTAATTGTTCGAATATTCCGGCGATTATACCGTTTAAAACGTCCGTTTTTAATTTTTTTCTTTTTATTAAATCTAATAATCGTATTATTAAATCGGAAATAACCTTTACTTTTAATATTTCGAATATTTTTTTAGTTTTTTTCGAAATAAAAAATGTTTTTTTTTTATATTTTTTAATAGTATATTTCGTAAAAAGTTTTATTAATGTTTTAAAATTTTTAATTAAAGCTCGTACGTAGTTTAAAAATCCTAATATTTGTCGGATATTAATAACCGTGTATAAATCCGGTATTTTCTAATTACGTATTATTTCGATTTTTAATTTTTATATCTGGATTTTTCCAGGGGTAATAATAAATCTTAAAAAATTGATTTTTTAAATATATTATACGTATTTTTTTACGTTTAATTATAATTTCGCTTGTTAAAGTTTTTTTAAAATTATCGTTATATATTTTTTATGTTTTTTTAAAGTTTTTAAATAAATAAAAATATCGTTAAAATAAACAAACACGAATTTATTTAAAAATTTCCGGAGTATTATTATTATTATACGTTAAAAAGTTGCCGGGGTATTACGTAATTTTTAAAATATAACCGTATATTTATATAGTTTATAAATCGTTTATATAACGGTTTTTTATTTTTTTTTTTTTATTATTTTAATAGTATAATATCCGTTAAATATATCGAATATAATAAACTATCGGGTTTAACTAATGTTTTTTTTTATCGTAACAAAAAAAATTAAAAAATATCCGTCCGGAATTATAATAACGTTTAATAAATAATAATCCGTTATTATTTGTTATATTAGGTTTTTTTTTTTATTTCGGGTTTATTTTTTGTTTTTTATTTTTAATATTAATAAAACCAGGTAACTATATAATAATTCTAATTCGCGTATAAACCCTCGTTTTAAATTTTTTTATATATAATTTTATAAAGTTTTAAACTTTTTAAAACTTATATAATAAATCTAATATAATTTAAATTCGTGTTTTTTTTTTAATAAAATCCGGTAATTTTAAAATCTATGTTTAAATAACTCGTTTTTTTTAAATATTTTAAACAAGTTTTTATATAGTAAATATTTTTTTAATATCGTAATTTTTTTTATTATTTTTTGTACTTTGTTAATATTTCTAATATCTTAAGTTATTATTTTATTTTTTTATTAAATTATTAAATTATTAATTTTTAACTATTTTATTCCGAAAATAATATCGTAGTTAAAAATATTTACGATATCGAATATAATTTATTCTTTATATTTTTATATCGATATATTAAATAGTTTAATTTTTTTAAATATACGATTATTATTATAATTTAATTTATTTTTATTAAATGTTATAATTTTATACGATTTGTTTTTATATTTTTAAAATATATAATCTTTTTTAACAACTCGAAGTAAAATAAAGTCGATTTCGGATCCTAAGTTTATTAATATCCGATATTTTTTTTTATTATATTTTATTTCGATTTTTATTTATTTTCGTAAACTATATCGTATTTTTTATAAAACTTTTATATTTTCGGTTTTTCGTTACTTTAGTAATAAAAACCGCTCTTGTTTTTTAATTTCGTATTTTATAAAATTATTTTCTAAACTTTTGTTTTTATTATCGCGTGTTTAAAACATTTATTATTTATATATTCGTATTATTGTTTAATTTAACAATTATATCGTTATTATATAGTTTTTTCCGGTCGTAATAATTTTAATATTACTCGGGGTGTTAATAAAACGGGGGTTCTTTATTTTATAAATAATGGTCTAAAATCGAGGTATAAATTGTACTTGTTAGTTTTATTATCGTAAATATATTTTTTAATTATAATTAGTTTATTTATAAAAATATATAAATGTTTTTTATAAACGCGGAGTATTTTATTATATAATTAAGTTTTATTATATAAATAGTTATATAGTTTATATTTTTTAATTTCGTAGTTTTTTTTAAGTTTTAATTTAAATTATATTTTATATAGTTTATAAATAACGGGGGTATAATATATATACTTTATATTAATTATTTTTTTATTTTTATTAATATTAAAATAAATTTTATAAACTTTGGGTAACATAGTATAAAGTAGTTCTTCGTTATAATTATATAGATTTTTTTTTTTATTTATGTTTTTTTAATTAGAAAACTTCTAATTAATATAATTTTTAGTTTATTAGTATTATTTGTAATAATAAAGTTGTTTATAAAATATCTAATATATTTCTTTATATAAAATCCGGGTTGTTTTTTTTTTAGAATTTTTATTATATAGTTTATAATCTTTAAATCGAATATAATAATAATATTTTTAATTAATTTATTTTATTAATTTTTTTAATCTAAAATAATATTTATAAACTTTTTTATTTAAATCGTTATAATTAAAATACTTTTTTTCGTTTAAAATAAAACTGTTTTTTTATATTATTATATATATAATAACCGTTCGTCCTGATTTTAATTTTAAATTGTACTCGTAAGTTTTAATGTTGTTTTAAACGTTTTAAATTTTTTAATTGTTTTTATCGTCGTCGTAGATCTTTATAACTCGGGTTTTTCGGGTTTTCTACGCCTTTTTTTAAAAAACTTTTTTTTGTTAATATTAAGTTGTTTTTTTTTATAAACTCGGATATTAACGTTTATAATGTTTTTTTTTTTTATATTAAAAATATTCTACGTTAGATATATTTTTTAATACTTGTTTTTATACCGCGTTTATTTTTAATAATTTTTTCCCCGGGTTTTCTTGTTTTATTTAGGTTTTTTAAGTTTTATGTTTAATTTTCGTAATATTCGTTCGTTTTTTATTTATATACTTATTAAACGATCGTTTATCCGTTATAATTACGTTTTTTACGTATTTACCGAACGTTACTAGTTTGTTATTTTAATATATCTCGTTTTATATTTAAATCTTTAATTTATTAAAAAATAAAGTGAACAGTACCGCTTCGGGCAGTTTTAAAATAACTATTAGTTTTTTAAATTTTATTATATAAATTACGGCGTTTTTAGTTTATTTTAACTAATATAGTAGTTTTTTAACATGTTTTGTTTTTTTTTTGTTATTAAACAGGTTTTTTATATAATTTTCGAATCCGGAATATGTTACGAAAATTCTTTTAATTTTTAATTTTCGTTCGTTTTTTATATTTTTTAAATAGTTTTTCAAAATTAGTTCAAATTATTCTAGTACTATTTTTGTTAAAAATTGTACTATTATTATAATCTTTTTAACGTTTGTATCGATAATACTAGTATATTAGTTTATATATAGACGTATTTAAATAAAAAACGATTTAACGTTTGTAGTTTTGTTATAAACTTTAAAAAATATAAGTTTAAATCTTTTAATATTTATTATGTTTATATTAAGTGCTCGTACCGTTAGTAGTAATATTTATTTTAATTGTTTACCTGTTGATTTAGATAAAACTGTTATATTTTGTTACAATAATACTAATTTTTTAATTATTTAAATACTACGGTCGTAAGTCGATTTTTTATAAGTTTATATATTAGAATTAATAAAAGGTTCTTTTTTTTTTTTAAATTCTTTTTCGTCTAAGTCCTCGTTGTTAAAATCGTTGTTAAAGTTATTATTATTTAAATCTTTTAAAGCTTTTTTTATAAACTCGTTATTTAAAAGTAGTTGTTATTTTATTTAAAATTTAAAGATTAAAAGTATAATGTTTAAATTCGTTATTACAATCGTGTTTTTAATTTATTTTTATAATTGTTTTGTTATAAAAATATTTATCGTTATTTATTTTATTACTTTTTATTTTTTAATTTTAAATTTTATAACTTGTAAGTAAGTTTTTTAAAATATCCGCTTGTTAATTTTTCGTAGTTAGGGTATCTTTTAAATATACTTTTTAAAATCTTTTTTTTTATAATTTTTTATTATTAGGATTTTTTTATACCGATATCCGTTTATTTGTACTAAGTTCTATTAATTAAAGAGTTATTAAAATATAACGGACTTTTTATATAATAATATAGAAAAGTGTACAGGGTTTTAATTTGTAAGTAATAATAAGATCTTTAATAAGTGTCCGTTAGGAAGTTTTTAAAATACTCCCCGTTATTATATAATAAAAGCAATTAATTCTAAGTAAAAAATATATTACTTTAGTAAAAATTATAAGTTAAATTAATAATTATTAAATAAAAACAAGTAACTAAATATAAAAAAAATTTTAAAACTATATATAGAATTTTTAATAATTATAAATTATAACTATTTTTTTGTAATCTTAGATCAATTAAGATCTTTTTTTTTTTATAATCTTAAATTAATTAAGATCTTTTTTTTTTTATAATCTTAGATTAATTAAGATCCGCTTCCGGGGTTTAGCCGGGCTGCTTAAGTAATGTTAAATTATCCTTGTTACATTATAATAATAATAAATTTAAAAATTTTATAAACTGTTATAATAAATTGTAATAAATAATAAATTCGAAAGTTTTATAAGTAATTATAATTAATTATAATAAACAGTTATTTTAAAAGTTTTAATACAAGTTATAACTTTTATAATAAGTTATAATAAATTATAATTAAACTAAAAATACAATTAAAACTTATTTATAATTAAAAACACATTTAAAACTAGTTATAAATATTAGTAAGCTTGATTATATAAGATTATTATAATTAAGGGCAAAGAACACGTTTATCCACAGGATCCTTGGTTTATATAATGTACTATAATAAATTTGGGTGGAGATTAACAGTACTATTACAAAGGATAATAACAGCTGCTAAAGTAGTTGTCCGGTAGGACTAAACATAATGCGCCGAACGGCTAACTGCACTCTGTTATCTGATTATACATATTATTACACCATGAGACAAATCTCGGTTCAACAAGATTATAAATCAAGATGGAAACGCAGTCTCGTTTGTTTGAATCAATAATTTACGCAACATTACCAAAGTTACCCCTCCAGAGTCCAGACCTCAATGACCCCTCGATTTCCAGTTGCCTTTTCCGGTAGGTACCTAAATTAGCAGTAGAGATTTGCCGCCGTTTCTGCTAGCGTGCTCCAATCAGCGCATTTTATGCCGCCCACATGCCCTGTAATAGACAGACAAGTGTGTTCACACCATTCTTGACATTTCTTCGCTAAGAAAGTAAAGAATACTACCTACTTACGAGGGTGATAGTAACGCACTACCTACCTTGTATATTGTGAATCACCTCGGTTTCTGTCCACGCGTTTCATAGTAAGGATAGACCAGCTCTGCGGTCCATAGGTACTGTACCGAAAATAGTTGATGTTTTTTTCAGCAACACATGTCTTTACAGGGAAACCTCTGAAACGAAGCAAGGGCGCATCATGCCGGTGTAGCAATTTATAAGAAACTCCTTAGACTTGGCATGGGGAGCTGACACCTAGAGGATTTAATGACTGCTGAAACGGTACGGAAATGCCAGCCAGAGTTGGCCAGTAAAATGAATCCCAATTTCAACATGACGTAGTTTAGGAAGCCTCTCGCAACCCAAGCTGATTCTTTTTGGTCAGTGCGAGGGCTTCTGTACGCCAAATAGTTCCGCCATTTGGCTTCTCGTTCCGCATCAAGTGCTTACCGGGTAGCTTCACACTTCGCGAATCTGATAACAGCGTGTTCGGATCAGATTATCTCTCTTGGCATGGCTCTCATCTATTCATTGGGCATAATTCTCGCTTGTGCCAAGCAAGATTGGCACTGGGGACAACCCAGAGAGAATGGCACACCGCGGTTAGTCGAAGCCATTATCCTCGGCATTGGAGCAATAGCTCTCTTAGGATTAGCAGAAGAGGGGTTTCAAGAGTTCTGCGGCAGAAGAGACAGCAGTAAAAGTTCGATTCGAGGATGATTGAGAGACTGACAAGTCTCCCTGTGGTATAGTCTCAGAGGCGACGATTTGATACCTGATTATATTCGTAGGACGATCTGATCAATCACTCAAGTTCACATGTACAAATGAACCATGTAATTACTATGCAACCCCAACAGCCACACTCAAATTCAGCTGCGATCTGATTGATAAGATCGATCTGATTAGATATACTGGGGCTATACTGAGCGAAACCGGAAGTATTCATCCCTATTAATTGGTATCAAGGTACAGGGGCTCTTTTTACTAATGTGGGAGGAGGTGGCATCGTCTTGCACCTGTTTCCTCTCTTATTTATCCTCCATAATATACCACACACACATCCTCATTTCCTTATTTTCGATGGCAGAATCACAGCTCCGAAGCCTCGCGGCCGAGATCACCAAGCTGGCGGATTTGTTCGCCACTTCTCTTAAAGAAAATGACCTCCCCGAGGCGAGCTTCGATGTCAATAGCCCCATGAGTCACAAAGGTATTACAGCAGATATGTTTATGACTAGACAGACGCTGTGTGACAAGCTTACAGATATGTGGTATCTGGTACAAGGGCCCAGCGAAAGTGTCTATAACTACGTCCACAATGTATAGTCCATCTCTCGTTCCTAAAAAGAGGTGTCTCTAAGATCTCCAGGTGATCCCAGATGCAGCTTGCCTAAACGTTCTCAACCACTTCAATTTCTGGTCTGCCGTACCTCTCGAAGGCTCCGCATCCTATTCGGAGATCTCAGAACGAGTATCTTTACCTCTAGATGTCGTTACTCGTATCATCCATCATGGTATCACCATGCGTCTCTTCGACGAAGTCGAGGGCACGCCTTCGCAAGTCCGGCATACAAGCCGATCCGCGGCCCTCGCGCGACAAGCCGGTCTGCAAGCTCTGGTCTCATCTGTCCTAGACGTCACGGGCGGCCCCATGATGACCATGCCCAGCGCATTAGAGAAGTATTCAAAAGGCAAATCAGAATTGACGCAGAATATGAGTGAAACAGCCTTCGCACTATTTCACAGCACTGGGCCATTCGGGAAGAAGCACGCCAATTCGTGGGACTATCTGGAGAACGACGGCGAAGGAGACAGGCAAGGGTGGCGACAGCAGAAATTCGTCGACTTCATGAAATACATCAAGGGCATCTTCCACCTCGACGGGATCGTCCTTGACGCCTACGATTGGGCAGCGGCGGGCGCGGTGACGGTCGTAGATGTGAGTTGTACTTGATCGTGAGGCATGAGAAGATGGCTAATGCTTGTGCTAGGTCGGCGGTTCAGCAGGGCACGATGCAATTTTGCTTGCACAGAAATATCCCAACCTGAAACTAATTGTCCAGGACATGGCCAGGGTAAAGCCAGTATTCCAGGCAGAATGTCCCGACGACGTCCGCGACCGCGTATCATTTGTCGAGCACGATATGTATCAACCTCAACCCACGCAGGCTGATATCTACATGCTTAAGCTAATTCTTCACGATAATTCCGACGTCGAGTCTGTGAGGATTCTCAAAGCATTGACACCTGGTCTGCGGCCCGGTAGCCGTGTAATTGCTGTCGAGTACATTGGTAAGGTTGACGAAGACGATGCCAAGAAGGAGCCCTTGCCACTATCGGTTCGCCAGATGGGGACAGCGACGGATCTGAGGATGATGGCTATGTTCAATGCCAAGGAGCGACCCGCCGAGTCGTACAGGGCCATCTTCCGGGCGGCGGATGAGCGCTACGATGTCGTCAACGTGAAAGCTGATCCGCTGAGCTTCATCGCTGTTATTGAAGCTGTATGGCGTGGATAGAAAAGAGGAAATGTACATTAGTGCACACTTAAAGAGAGCTCGAGATGAATGTTATGGAGATTTGCATCATCTGGGTATTTCGCCTCACCTTCCGAGCTTCCGAGGCCATCCCCACTCAACTATCGTGAGTCACGCTGTGCTGCTGCGGAGACTTCATCTCTGTGCCTCTTTCGTTAATGACAGCTCCACTTGGAATACGCCTTGTCGATGTGCCTTGACGTCTCGATGTGTAGCTCAATGTTCACATAGTTATTTTTTCCCCTTCTGCGTGTTTCGCAACATGATTAAAAGCTCATGCTATTACCCACTATTCAATGCTAGCGAAGACAGGTGTAGGAGCTGCGAAGAGGATACGCGCACCGCATCGTCAACCGTGTTTCGATGTTTAAAAAGATGTTCTTCATGTTGAATTAATAATGCAGAGAATTCACTTCGTATACAGTCATCATTCACAGCCGCACTGAGCTATAACACGAACTAATCTTTCTTCTCCTTATTTTCTCTACCCGCCAAGACACCATCGTTAGATTGAGCCGAGTCTACTGCATCCCTGCGGCACAGCCATCGCGTAGAGTAAGTACAAAATAGTCACGATAGTCCGTCAAGTTCCCAACGCGCTCGACAACTCCGGAAACCTACACTTCTACGCAGTCATACACAATGGGGGGCCGCCTCACGTCGCGGCTGATTTTCATCAGCACGCTGCTGACATTAGCAGCCGGCGGGTGCACCAAGTTCGACTTCAATGCCAATGACACGGACCCGAATACCGGATACAGGAATCCGTACCTTATGGCTAGCAAGCCGGCGTTCATGGTCACGCCCTATATCAACTGCACCGCCGAGTTGGCTCAAGGACAACCAGAGTTGAATAATACCACCCCCTCGTGCGGGTTCGACCGCTATGCTATGGGATTAACGCGTAAGTGACTGCTTTGCTTTCGTCGTCGCGAACGACCTCCAACACAGGATGGATGCGGGTGCTATCGGACTCATTCATTCATATCACCTCTCTAAAAAAAAATTGTAGTGCAACCCCGGCTTCAAACGCGAACCTACCCATCTGGCCACGTCGTGCAGACGCTCGACCTAGACATATCCGCAGCCACGAAAGCCAGCCTCATCGCGCTCGTGCAAGGGTCGAACCTACCGAACGCGTCCAGCGCGGACTGGAACGCGACCACCGTCGTCAACTACACGACCGTGGGGTACACCAACTTTCCCCTCGGCTTCCACGGGTTCTGGGAGGTGCAGCTGGGGCTGGTGTGCTGGAACGGGACACTCTCGGGCTGCGACGGCGAGAATGCGAATGGTACGGCGCTCGAGGGCGCGCGCATCCAGGCTTGTGCCCCGCAGTGGCTCGATGATAAGCAGTCGGTACTGCCGCCCGGACAGCAGCAGTATTTGAACGTCTCGCAGTTCGTGTATGTAAGGGATGAATATACGCCTTCGGCATTTGTTGAGGAGGGCCCGCTTCCGACGTATGATGAGGCCAAGGGGAATGCGACGGTGGTTCAGATGCAGATGCACAACGACACTGCGACTCCGACGGGAGGCGATAGCAGCGGTGGTGGTGGTGGTGGTGGTGGTGATGGTGATGATAAGAGCGGCGCGTGGAGTAATGGCGTTAGCTTCGCTAATTTTGTGGTTCTGGGCATGTGCGCTGTGATAAGTAATTATTTATAAAAGCGTCATGTTAAGAGGGCGTGTTGGTGAGCGTGTGAATATGGAGTTGTGAATTTGGGTGGCTAGACATCTGTTAATTCGTTCATCCAAGTTGGTGTTGCTTTTAGTATATTCTGCTTTCTTACTCGGTGATTTCTTCACGAGTATCTTTCGGCGTCTAACTGAATAAGTACATAGACTGTCTAATCTGAACATTAAAACAACTTGTTGGTACTTCACTATCCGCACTGCGTCACTACATACTCCGTATGTACCTGGAAACAACAATGAAAAGTAATATTCTCATGCAACCGCACAACGAGGAAATCTATTTTTGGCGCCTCTACTCCCGGTCTGGGTTAGGTTACTTGGCGTATATGTCAGCTTTGATTGATACTGGGGAACTTCGCGCGCTGTGACTGTGGCTTTTTTACGATACTAAATGTTCAAATAGCATTAATCCTGCCTTACTACGAGATCTTGAATGATTGAACACTTATTATAAGTCAAATTCGTCGGCCATTGATCCTGATGTACGTACGGAGTATTGACGTTGACGCTCCTAAACAGGATATTAGGTATTCTTTGTTAGCTCCACACGTGCCGGGTGGCCTATCTTCTCCTCTTATTCCTCCCAGCACCTCTGTTATTAGATGAACCCAATCTATTTCACCGTACCATTATAACTATGCTTTTATATATACTATTCGGCTCATTGGCGTTTGCCGCCACTGCCGCCGTTTGGGTTTGGCCAAAATTATACCCCACGCCGTATCCAGGGATTCCATACAATAAAGAGTCGGCTAAGCGGATCATCGGCGATATCCCTATCATTGCTCCCATCGTTCAAGCAACAAATGTGCGCTCGGGTGCTGTTTTCGCCGCGTCTACCCAGAGATTGGGTACGCCAATCGCGCAGCTGCTATTTCCTGCTATCCGCAAGCCCTTGATTGTACTAGAAGACCCTAGAGAAGTCGAGGACATTCTAGTACGACGCCAGAGAGAATTCGATAAGGCCCCTTTTGCGGTTGATATTATGGCCCCTATGTTTCCGAACGGGACTATCAGTCAGTACACGACGCCTAAGTTGAGGGCGCAAAAGCGTCTCTGGGCAGATGTTATGAGCACCGAGTTCCTCCGGAAAACAGCTGCGCCAAACATCTACAAATCCACCTGCAGTTTAGTTGAGCTTTGGCGCCTCAAGTCATCAACCGTCTATCCGAATCAGTCTTTTAATGTTCGCGAAGACTTTCAAAATACAGCGCTCGATGTTATATGGGCTGTTTTAGTGGGTGAAGAATCTGGAATCATGAGGTACGAACTTAATAAGTTGCAACACCAATATTCTGGAACCAAACAAGTCGATTCTGCTTTACCGTATGGTCACTTTTTGAAAGAGGAGGTAGAATACATCAGCAAGACTATCACACGGAATTCAAACAGCCCATTCCCTAAATGGGCCCAAAAGATGGCGACCTACACCTCACGATATCGCAAATTTCGAAGAACCATCATTACCGAAATTGGATTGATCATGTCCAAAGCAGGTCCGTCCCTTATCCTTTCCATTCACCTTCCACCATCTCATACAACTACAAACAGTCTAATTAGGCAATCTTATACTTTTAATTTATGCAACTGCTCTTATAGCATCATCCCTCGCACCTACAGGGGAAAACACAGATTCATTACTACATTCAACAGTTGCTGACTCTAGTGTTTTGGTCAGTGGATCGGTTTCAGCGAATTGAAGCAGGGAAGCTTGAGGCCGATGAATCAGATACTTGTATGATGGATCTCGTTCTTCGGCGCCAGATATTAGAAGCAAAGAAAGCCGGAAGGCCGTTGATCAACCCTGCAAAGGATCATAACATCACTGATGAGATTTTCGTTTTGCTTGTAGGGGTCTGTTACCTTGCCACTCGAGATTGGTCTGCCAGATAGCACTGACACGCTTGTTCAGGGTCACGATTCGACGTCAAACGCTCTAGCTTGGTTCGTCAAGTTTATGGAAGCTTTCCCAACTGTTCAAAACGAACTAAGGAGATCATTGAAAGATTCATTTCAAGACCAGATGCCATCTGCCGAGGATATTTTGGAGACAAACATTCCGTATCTTGATGCTACCTGCGAAGAAAGCTTCCGACTTGCTGGCCTCACCGAAGGGAATGTTCGCCAGGCACTGGTAGATACGGAAATACTGGGCTGTAGAATCCCGAAGGGTGCAGAAATATTTTTGCGCTACAATATCGATCGACCACCAGCGCCTGTTGATATATCTAAGCGTTCGGCAAGCAGCCAAGCCGCCATAAATAAGCACGGCTGTGATGTATTTCAAACCAATGCGGGTCGAGATTTGCAAATCTTTGAACCTAAAAGGTGGCTTGTTAGGAACGATGTAACCAAGAAGGACACCTTTAATGCATATGCTTTACCATCCTTAGGATTCGGAGGCGGCTATAGAGGATGTGCTGGTAAGTTCTCCTTAGCTGTTCGACGTTATCGTTACACACTTGATATGACAGCTGACAATACATGACTACTGTACTAGGCCGTAGGCTAGCCTATATGGAATTTCGCATAGTTATCACGCTTCTGATTTTGAACTTCGAATTTCTAGAACTGCCACAAGAGTACAAGGTGATGTCTGCGTCAGAAACATTATTTCGGCAGCCGGATATGCCATATGTTCGATTACGAATACTTTAAAGAGCAGGGGTCCACAGAGAAGATGTGGAGAGCTAGGCCCAGACTAGTCTATGTAGCTTTACTATTGGCCCTTTCTCTTCAACATGCCAGAAATAGGGCGGAAAATCTAGAACAACTATCCCGAATATAACTACTGTTATGCCAGCTATTCTTCGGCTTCTTTTCCCCCCTTTATTCCCTTCTATTTCTTGAACATTCTCAAATCGTATATTATCAGGGCGCGTGCCACGGCACAGCGGCCTAGGACCGGGACACTGGCCCCCCTTAGCGGTCTTGCTTGCACCGTCCTGTATTGAATTTATGCCGGGAGCTTCCATGGCCCTACACCCGCTTTCTGAAAGAATCCCTCCGGATCATATTTCTTGCTGGCGGCTTGTAGTTGTGCTGTAACTTCCGGTCCGTATGAGGCGATTGCGTCCTGGTTAGGAGGGAATGCGTAATTCATGTATAGATAAGGCGACAGCGAGTTCCTCTCTCGCGCCTTGGCCTCTATTGCTTGGAGAGCGTCTTTGTTCACCTCGTAGATTGTCTTGTCGTCATTCGACCGGTCCCACGAACTATAGAGCAGTATTACAACAAGCGGACCGTCTGACGGCTTGAGACCAAGTGAATTTCCCCCGGTGGAAGCTGACTGCTCGATGAGAGATACCGGGATCGGCTCGAACGTGATGGAATATAACAAATTTTCAATGCCTTTAAGCTTACTGTATGCCTCTTTGAATGTTGTAACGGCGTACTCAAGAAGGTCCAAGTTGTTCAACTCTGCTTTGACAGTTATACTCGTTTTAACGACCCTATTGAATGTCAGTGATTTTATCGTTCATCAAGGGGGCAATCGGTTGAGAAATCTAATGGAGCGACCTGGAACTATCGCTCTGCTCCATTTTCGACCAATTTCGTTGAGATATGCATGGTGGTAGTTCTTCTGCATACCTGTTTGCAACAGCCCCGGCATATGCTTCATCGGTCAAAGCTTTCAAGTCCGCAACTCGAAGACTTTTCATTTGTTCAATTTGTGGCTGGACGTCCGCAAATGGCTCGAGAGCCTTTGGCTTCTGGGGCTTGGTACAAAAGATGTCATTCATGCCCAGCATATCACCAGTCGGCGTATACCCAAGGCTAAGGCATATGTGTACATCGACGTCAGGACTCGGGCTGTTTAGATACTTGACTAGACTCTGGATTTGGCCTGAAAAGCTGGGTTCGAAATAGAAAACTTTGCCGCCCCATAGTTGGCCTTGCGGGAATACTCTCAAGTCGAATCTAGTGACAACGCCAAAGTTGTTGGCGCCACCTTTAAGGGCAACCCATAAGTCTCTGTTCGTATCAGCGTTGGCATTGACGATTCGTCCATCAGCCAAGACCACCTCGTAGTTGATAACATTGTCACAAACGAAACCCCGTGCATAAGCGAAATAAGATAGCCCGCCTGTTTCGGTCAGCATCGAAGCGAAGCATCTGTAACTAAGCTACATATCCTGTAATTTAGGATGACATGAACGATGATGATCAGGGTTGAAGGAACTTGCCTTGAACCGCGTCACCGCCAATTCCACCACTGGAATGACGGTTACCCACGACCCCAAGGCCCGCAGCTGCCACCGCATCATATACGGCACCCATAAGCTCACCGGCTCCGACAGAGACAGTCTCTTTCTCTTTATTGATATGTATACCGCGAAGTTGTCGCAGATGAATGGTAACTCCGCTGTTCACATTGGCAACGCAAGCAACGCCTAGCCGCAGATTGCAAGCGAAGACGGTTCGGCAAAAGGCTTGATGGCCTTGAGAATCTCTGAAACCTGACTAGCAGAACTTGGAGTCATAAAGCACGCCGGCTTCAGCTCGCGCTGGAGTTCTGTGAAATACGATGCTATAAGCCTGTCATACTCATCGCTGCCGGGGAGAGCGACTAAGTCACGCGAAATCGCTCTCACGGCCCTGATAGCATCAGGGGTAGACATTTTGAAGCGACGAAATCTTGAGCAGTGGCAAATTGAAATTGAAGAGATTTACAACCTCACAACTTTGGATTTATCAGCTGTATTTAAACTGGACATATATTTGGCGCTTGATGTGGAGAAGAGACACGAAGATCTTCTGAGTTCTTTGGGTACAACCGTATGCAGGCAAGTGCGGATGTGCCGGCCAAAGTCAATATTTAGCAAAGGCTCACAGTGCTAAGGAATGTAAAGGCTTGCTGTCTGGCGGCTCAGACAAAAGAGAACTCCTATTAGCAGCGAAACCAGAGGGCTTCTTAGCTTGATTAGCTCAAGGAGAAAAATGATAAGGACTCTGCGAGCTGGATATCAAGGATCGTTATAAAGTTATTGCCCAACTAGATTATGGGACGAGCTCGACCGTGTAGTTATGCCACGACCTCATGTAAACTGCTTCCCGTCCCCCAATGTTCAACAGTCTGTACGACCTAGGTACCTAGGTACCTACCTAAAGCTATTGCGGGGCTGTTAGGTCAACGTACATACTGGGCGCTGCATGTCAACTTGAATGTTATAACGCATAACCAAGAGCTCGAGATCTATAAGATTTGGCTAACAGGAGGTGCCACACCCGTGCCCAGTATTACAGGGTGTAGCGTATGGCACGGGCGGATGTTGTGCGGCATCCTTGATAACTCAACCCCATCCCTGCGTCTACCGGTGCCCTTCTCCCTTTGTTCATAATGTTCTTATTACGCGTCTATACGAAGAGGTGATCAGTTCCAGTCCATTGTTATGAGCTGCACTGAGGATCTACCCGCATTAACTTTTGTCTTGGGATTCCCACCCCTATTTCTCCGTTGATCACTCATCTCGCATCGTCTCCATACTCGGCAATAGCTATTGACAAAGCCCCATCAGTCCCTCTTGTTAACGATGTTCGAGGCTCCCGTGATAAGTTTACTATGGCTTTGGACCATTCTGCCCGTAATGGTTTGTTGTTCTCCTTTTTTTTTTTTTTTTTTTTTTTTTTTTTGAATTTTACTGTTCCACGTAATAATTACTTGACAGTGACGAGGAGTAGGTAGAAAGCTAACAGACCTTTAAGATTTTTACCAATGTTATTTACAATGTGTACTTCCACCCTCTAAGTCACATACCAGGACCTTTCTGGGCCAGAATAAGTGACATACCATCGTGGTATCACACGGCTACGGGTAAACGACACATCTGGCTGTGGCAATTGTTCCAACTCTACGGCAAGAGGGTCCGAGTCGCGCCGAATCTCGTCCTCTTTTGCGACCCAAAAGCATACCAGGCCATCTATGGGATGAAGTCCAACGTTCGGCGAAGTCCATTCTATCTAGGATTGACAAAAAACCACCGCGAGAAAACAACTGTGAACACCATCGACCCCGCAGAACATGCCAAGAGACGCAAGATGCTCAACACTTGCTTTACGGATCGTTCGGTGACTGATGTCTCTGTTTTTATCAGCCAGCATATTGACCGCTGGCACCAAATCATGCTAGATAAGCACGACAGCACGACAGAGTGGTCGGACTCTGTGGAGCTTAGCGAGAGTATTGACCATCTGGTCTTTGATATCATGGGTGATCTTAGCTTTGGGAAATCATTCAACATCAAGGAGCCTGGCGACAATCCACTGAGGGAGATACCGCAGAACATTTCGCATTATTTGAAGTTTTATTATACAGTAATCCTCAATCCTCCTGCTATACACGGCAAGGTTGCACGAGTATCAATACTGATTTCAAACCGTTGATGCAGATGTGCCGCTCTCCTTTCCTGGGCTTGATTGTCTGGCTCAAGCCTCGCGGCTTGGACAAACTTGTGGGACTTATCACGCCGCCACCTGTGCAACGCTTCAACAATTTTATCTCTGAAAGTGTCGCTGAGCGACTTAAATTGCATGCGAAGCAGGAGAATGTTCCTGAGAATGAGCGTCGCCGAGACATGATGTATTATCTATGCACAGCTAAGGATCCCAATTCAAATCTCCCAGCATATTCTGAAGAGGATCTTCGTGCAGAAGCAACTTTATTTGTTATTGCCGGGTCTGATACGACATCTGCTAGTCTCGCTAGCATCTTCTGGTATCTTATCCGAGCCCCGAGATGTTATCAATTACTTGTTAAAGAGTTGCAAGAAACATTCGTGACAGCAGAAAATGTTGTTTACGGTCCAAAGCTGATGAATTGCACGTACCTTCGGGCATGTGTTGACGAGGGGATGCGCCTTGTTCAACCAGGGCCGTGTGAGCCTCCTCGAGAGGTCCTTGCCGGTGGTCTCAGCATTCTAGATGAGCACTACCCCGAAGGAACCATAGTCGGCACAGCTCCATGGTGTGATTCACGAAATGAGGAAGTCTACGGCGACCCAGGAATCTTTCGACCGGAGCGCTGGATTGTCAACGAGACTGCCGGGATAACTAAAGAAATGGTAGCTGAAATTCGTACCAACTTTCATCCGTTCTTGACGGGACCAGGCAGTTGTGCCGGCAAGCACATAGCCATGGCAGAGATTTTGCTTGTGCTAAGCAAGACTCTACTTCGCTTCGACCTGAGAAAAACACCAGGGTCGAGCTTGGGAGAAGGTAGGCCGGAAATGGGATGGGGGGCTCGAGACAGAAAGCAGTTCCAAGTGATAGATGCATACGTCTCGCTCAAACAAGGACCTGAGGTTCAGTTCAGAAAAAGAGTGCCTTCCGAGCCGGATCGGGGCGAATACCTAATATAGGCGAGGTAAGCGGGCAGTAGCTTAAGTGTAAATATACTTGAAATTATAAGTACTTTTATATAATTAGTGAATTGTTAAACCAAAGCAAAGAAACGGCCAAATATTGGTACAAGGATGCGAACTGTTAACCTACATGACCATCCGCAACCAAGGGGCTATTCTCACGAACTCTGCTTGATCTAGGCGCATGGAAGTGGCCAGTCCCCGTACGGCATACCTATCAATAAGACATTCGAATCTGTTGCCACTGTGCTCAAAGGAGAACATAAAGGGAGCTTCTTCGATTTCGTTCGGTCCCTTCTGTGCTGGCTTCCGGAGGACCGACTCACACCCGAACAAGCTGATTTCCATCCTTGGTTGCGAAACAAATCCTGAAGTAGTAGAATCGTGCCGGCTCCTATACCAAGTATGCAAAGATCCTGTAGGGCTAACACGATAGAGTACGGGATCGAAGACTTTCATTTGATAAATTGGCTGCGTCTTGGTTGTGTTGTGTTATTTTTAGAACATGGCAAGAGGATGAGGAGGCTCAGTGCTCGCCGTCTGACTCACGGTCGCGATATGACACCCCTGTACACAGGAATCGTAAAAAATGTAGTTATATTAATTTCTCTTTAAAAACAACAACATTGAAAAGAAAATATTCAAAAATCTTAACAATCAAGATGTGAAACCAATTACCTCATCTTAGAATTATTACTTACCGCCGCTGCTTCTAAGCCGCCACCATGCTATTCTCCCGGCTTCATTCCCTCCTCTCACTATGCGCTCTAGCCACAGCAGCAGCCCTAGGACCCTCAAACCATCTCTTAGCAGCACATACAATCTTCCAGCTCAACCAAACAGGAACATGGCTCGAGAACATCGCCGTCCGCGCGAACGGCGACCTGCTCGTGACTATGCTCTCGCCAACCCCGTCGCTGTACACCCTAAAGCGCCCGTATTCACCAACTCGCGCGTTCTCACTCATGCACACATTCACCAACGCCTCAGGACTTCTAGGCATCGCCGAGATAGAACCTGACACATTCGCCGTGCTCTCTGTCCAATTCACGCCTGAAATGGCGCCCGTGCCGGGATCTTCGACGATCTGGGGCGTGTCTCTGCAACACGATAGCACGCCGCCGCGCGTGTGGAGAATCGCCAAGATCCCGAATATTACAGTCCCGAACGGCCTCGCTTTCATCCCGGGCTCATCAACACTTTTCGTGTCCGACAGTTTCGGGGGCACGATCTCGCGCTGCGACGCGCGCACTGGGCAGTGTAGCGTTATCATCAACGGGCCTGAGACAGTTCCCCTCGAGGGCTCGTCTACGGGTGTTAATGGCGTGCGCTACCATGCTGGATACTTGTACTGGAGCCACTCCGGCCTAGCGGAGATCTTCCGCGTCCGCGTCGGCTTGGACGGGTGCCTACCGGCTGACGCGAAGATCGAGTCCGTGGGTCGCGTTGACGCCGTGTTTATCGATGACTTCGCGGTCGATAAGGCTGGCACGGCGTGGATTGCAGCCGGGCTTAATAACACTATTATTGCGCTGCGTGAGGATGGGGAGAGTGAGGTCGTGGCTGGGAGTCAGGACGAGTTGACGCTTGCTGGGCCTACGTCTGCGGCATTTGGAAGAACGGGGCATGATAAGAAGACGCTGTATGTTGTGACGAATGGAGGAGCGCAGAGTCTAGCTCCTGAGATGGTAGAGCCTGCGAAGATCGTGGCGGTTGATACGGCTGGGTATATATAGCTAGAGTGAACTTGGGTTTAGGATGGAGATCTAGGAGTGTATAATCTAATGTGGCACATTTGTGTCATTGAGTTCTTTCATATATAGTTGTTGCAGCTGCTGCATTGAGGCTGTCATCACTGCATTGGTTATAATCTTTAATGAAATACTCTCTGTCTCGTGCCACAGTTTGTGTGCGACCACGGGTAAAGAGAGGCATTGGATCCGGCATGATGATAGGGGCACACGACATGATGCTTCAAAATGTAAGGATGCCCTTATGCTTTTAGACTGGGCTCGTTTTTACATGAATTTATTCTAAGCACAAGATATAAAAACCGCGATTTGAAAGGTCAAGACACGAAGCCGCAAGATCACGATGCAAGAGGGTTCGATAATAAGCCATTCACTTTTCAACTTCCTCAGCGGACAGTCTACCAGATAATTTAGCACAATCGTATCATGCGCATGTTTTCATTTATAGGGCTGAGAGTCAAGCTCTTAATTCATCTGATCACCCTATGTATCTCTGCCTTCATAGCGGCCCTAGTACTGTACCTAAGTGCTTCGAACGAATTTGGTAACCTTCTGTTGTCAATACTGGTCCCCTTCGTACACTTTGAGAACAACTCTCTCTCGATGCTCATTTGAACATACATACATGCGCATAATTGAGGCAAGTTCAAGTGTTTGTGACACTTGAATACCAAACATGGCCAAAGTTTGTACATCCCAGCCGAATCTCGATCTCAACCCCCAGCTCCTCGCCTCCAATGCCCCGGACGCACACACGCAGAACCAACATGCATATAGACTCCTAGAAGGCAAACCATTCAGCACTAGTCACCATGGTTGATAGCCAATAAGTATGCGTGACCATGCGAACCCCTCACTAATCTCCTGAGGAGCCCACACGGATCCCATAGATCCGATCGGATCGGATATGCACATTTCCCAAGTCCTCGGCACGGGAAGCAAGGGGGTAAGTCAGCCGACCACACAGCCCTGCCAAACACGAGCGCGCCATCCTCGGCGTCGGAACCAGGGCGCGGGGAAAGCGTGCCGTCCACTCGGGGAGCATGCGGACTTGACCGGCATGAGGGGCTTGA
This sequence comes from Nemania sp. FL0916, assembly GCA_022578715.1. NCBI lineage: Eukaryota > Fungi > Ascomycota > Sordariomycetes > Xylariales > Xylariaceae > Nemania > Nemania sp. FL0916. The sequence goes on along the minus strand of MU390322.1, from coordinate 135,664 downwards.
TGTGCTTGTATGTGTGTGTATATGTGCATGCAATTATGTGAGTATGTGATGTATCATATGTTGCGTCCCCGGCTGCTATGCATGCTCAAGTATAATAGAAACGGTTGCCCGCATCACGTCCCTGGTATCACATTTCTCCTCTTCTCTCCTCTCCTCATTCCCACCTATATCCCCAAGCAAACAGATCTATCTACGCTTGAACATTACCGAAGAAAAGAAAAGAGAATTAGGCTATCCAGCACTCACTTTACACCGCTGTCTATCAACATGGGTCCGTGTGCTTGTACTTCGTGCAGCTGCAAAGAATCATGGTAAGTGAAGTGCCCTTGGGCTGCATAAGTTGCATATGTTCCATACGGGGAATCCAATTCGTACTGACGTTTGGTGCTAGCTCCGGGTGCTCCTGCTGCGTGAGTGCTGCCGCCGTCTCGGATGGCTGCCCACTACGTATAAGGTAGCTATTAACAGTAATGCAGAGTCACTGATCAGCAAGCGTCGAATGTTCACGAGGGACGGATGGACGGCATGTGGGATCGGATCTGAGTATTGGTGGTAAAACGAGATGTCATTGTGTGAATTGAATGGGGACCGCATGTGTCTAATTACAACGCAGATAATGCAGTACGCCATGCTAGAATGCTAAGGTGTTGAAAAGCAAAGATGACATAGCCGCCTGGGTATCAAGTGAGATGCTGAGCCTTGTACCAACGCCCTCTATATGCGAGATGAATCATGCCTTTTCCTCTACTCGCTCATCGGAGCCCAGTTCATCAACCACTCATGTGTCTTGTCTGGTTTCGGACCTACGGCCTCACAAGCCGCTATACACCATTCTAGATCCCAGACCTTTTCGCTTGCCAGCACTTCGGCTAGCACTCTCCGTCGCTGGTTGGATTCGTCTACGCAGAAGTACATGGGCGTCTGCGTATCTTTGAACAAATCCATCATTGGTTTGATCAGGGGAAGCACGGTCTGTGTGGATGATGGCTTAGCCGCGAGAGATGCGTTGGCCCGTCCCGTTTTGCACCACTCATTTTGGCACCACTTCTTTCCACAGCCAGTCAGCATCTGCGACAGATACTTCCGCTCGATACGTCGCTTCAAAGCCTTGCCTTCTGGGTCGTGCAGGCTAACGTAGAGAGGCGAGAAGCAGAGCGAACATAGACCGATGTCATTGCCAGAACCTTGGCCCATGACAACTCCATTGCCGACGGTTCCGTTTCGGCCCACACCATTCAAGGTACGTCCGCAGTTGGCGTTTCGACATACAGCAGGCTTCGGTTTGTGAGCCTTTTCGAGTTCGTGATGTTTTAGATGTGTCGCCATGTCGCGAAGGCGAACGATCTTAGAACAGAGGTGGCAATCTGTTGTACGAGCGCCATCAGCGAGCTCGTGTTCTGTGAGCCCCGATACGAGACTCTCTGGGGATGGATTGAATGGGTCTCCCTCTTGTGGCACCTCCAGATGGCAAAATCTACATAGAATAATCTTTCCAGGGCAGACGGTGGTGCGGTGCCTTGCCAAGTCCGCAAGGGAATTGGTTGCGAACGAACACGCTGGACATTGATGTTGGCTGTGATACATATGATCGTGCTTTTCTTTACTTGCCTCTGACGATCCACTGGCAGAGTCATACGGGCAATGCCAATGTTTTTCCCATTTGCCGGACGATTTCTTGAAGAGATCGCCACAGTCCGGACAGGATATAACATCACGGCGACACATATACTCGTGGATTACCATGTTTCGCTTCGAGACCCATATATGGCAGTTTGTACACTGCTCATCATCTGGTCCATGGTTTCCTGTGCGTCGAGTGGTAGGGGCAACGAAGTCGTCGTGGGCAACGAAATCATCATGACTAGCTGTTATATTCTTTGCACGGAGCCTGAACCGACGTGGCACTTTGTCTTCCCCGACAGAAGACGAGCCATGGCTGTAAGCATGAACTGAAATGAGTAAAGCCTCAGCCTCGTCTAGCTCGGCGTTGCTAGGCAGGATGGTGATACGCTTGACGCCTTTTTCTTTTTTGGGAAAGGTGAATGCACCGAAGACATATTCCGACTCTCGTGGTAAAGCTCTCTGGCGAGACGACTTGGGGTTTATGTATAGATCGACACCAGAGTCGTCGTCAAGCTGACTAATTTCCACTTGGAGAGGGCGCGACCGGGCCCAGGAAGGTAGTTCGTAGTCAACATAATCGCCGGCAACAACCTGACCGTCGACGTCTTTCCAGATATCGAGTTCTCGGCCGATAGAGCTGCCCTCCGCCGTACCTGGAACAGTCCGCGCCTTGGTCATTATCTGTCTCATCGTCTCTCGCGCTTGTTCTTCGTTTAAGGCTTCGATGTCGACCTCTAAATCGGTATCTACGACGCAAATGCCGGCACCTTCTGGGCGGAACTGATCAATGAGAAAACGGAAAGTCTCGCCTTTGACGCCACGAACAGAAAGTTGTGCGCCATTGGTGAGAGTGGTGAAACTTTCCCGAAGCTGCCGCTCCAGGAGTGACTTCCAGTCGTCAGGATCGTAGCCGGCCTCAAGAGGTCGTAGACGGACATAGGTGCCTTTGGCGAGTTGCCTTGCATGTACAGTGACCTGAGGCCCCGTGATAGGCTTAGTATCGACATCAATGGCGTCCGTAGATGATAGGCCTTTGTGTGAGTTGGTGAGCTGGTCGGGTGTAATTCCCAGAGCCTCCATCAGGTATGTGCTCAGCAGGATCTCGTTTTCGTGAGCAGAAAACTCTCGGATGCCGGCGTGGACAGTATTTCCGTTTGCTGGATTCACAAGGCGGAACATCAGAGGATTCGGAAGTTGCTGGAACTGTGGTTGCTGAAACGAGGCGTGCGGGTTCTGCTGGTCGAAAGCGGTAAATGACGAAGGCATATTCGTAACGCCGCCGGAGGTTGTCGCTGTCGAGGCAGAAAGAAGCTGTTCAAGCGCCGATTGAGGCAGTATGATCTTGTCGCCCTTCAAGTCTGCAGATGGCGGCGCGGCCGTGAAGGTGGCGGACCATCGCAGGTCTGGCTGCCCAGCCATGTTGGACCGTGGACCGCGGACTGGACTATTATTATTGGGTCTTCGGGTCTGAGCCTGTCTTTTACTCGAGCCTGAGATGGGGCTAGACAAAATATGCGGTTGAAAAATCGAGACTCAATGCGTTATTTTGACTGCGAGCGGCAAGGAACGAGGGCGTGGGTGATGGCGGCAGGAGAAAGAACGAAAGTGTGGATCGTAGATCACGAGAGCTGTATCAACAGCGTCGCAAACATTACAAGATAACAAGGGCGTTTAAGAGTAAGGCAGTGACGAGAATAGAGTGGAGTGACTATGCCAAACTCGAGGAATAGCCAGCGTAGGCCACCACAAGATGAAGGGTCAAATCATTTTGTCAGATCAGTCATCTCGTTCTTCGAGATTCCATGACGCCAGTGTGCTGTAGTGAATTAGGTGAATAGGTCAACTGCCAGTGTAAGAGATCCACTGCAGCCGGCGCGGTATGTACTAGGTAGTGTGTTACGTACGGTGGTGTTACCTAAAGTAAAGTGGGGTAGTTACCGGATCAGGTGGTGCCTGAGGAAGAAATTACCAGTCAGAGCATAAAATTATCAATATGACTGTATCGAGTATATTCACAGGTTAGACGCTGCTTGTCAAAATGCAGCCTTAAACTCAAATTGCGTTCGGATGCAATTCATCAACTCATCAAATGCGGTATTTCCAACCTACCGCCAAGAACGGGATATGCGAGAACGAATCAAGCAGGCTACGAACATGTATTGAGGCCATATCCAATATGATAGGATAGGCATTGATTGCTTCTCGCGCTATACCAAGTCCGGCTTGGCGACTCGGCCAAGTGAGCCAAGTAACAACCAAGCATGCAATTCATGAAGACCAAGTCAACGCGTCCCGGGCACATCGGAAAATAGCCTAATTTATAATTAGAAAAATAAAAAGAGAGTTGCTAGGATTGCTAGGAGGCTGCAAGGAACTCAAGGTCAAGAGCCCTATGGTATACTCTTCTCGTATCTATATTAAATATGTACGTACGTATCCCGTAGGCACAGTCTCCCAAATGTATGGATAACGACTGTTGGTGTGGACATGACGTCTCTTGCATTGCATCACTGTCCGTTTGCCATCCAGGCTGCATCATGTGATCAGAAACCAACGCCCAAGATAGGAGCGAGATATTAATTAATCGAGGACCTAGGTATCCACAGCTCTGCTCGAGGCTGCGTCTAGGCCATATAAATACTGTAGCGTTTACCACGTCATAAGGTACCATGCCTATGGGTTGGTGGGTAGGTCGTATACATAAGGGTCTTGGATGGCGGCAAGGTGGGGAGATATTAATTACCTGAAGCCCTTACCAGCCATTGCCAGCTCTTACCAAGACGTCGATACCTATTAGTGGATGCTACCTGCGTGTTGGGTAGGCCCGAAGGGTACCTAGGCGCCCAATCTCAGCATGAATCAAGTGCAGACTGCAGGCTGCACTAACACAAGTCAACTAACTGCCGGATCGCAGTGATACTGTAGGTGGGCAGCACCGCTCGGTTCCCCATTTCCATACCGCTGTCTATCGCCCGCTGCTGACAATATTTGCATCCAGGCCCTACGTGGACGACATCATATGGATGTCTAGGGTTGTTTACTCCACGGGCCAGTGCACCAGCGAACCAATCTTTTGTACCGCTACGGCCATGCACGCCTGAATGTGCCAATGTGATGAGGGCGGAGAGCACCGCGCTAGGAAGTATAGTAAGACAAGACGCCCGATGCGACCCTCCCGTCGGATCTACCTGCCAAGCCTGTCGTGCGTGCTCCTGCTGCTCTTGGTATCTCCTTGGTATGCTCTTGGTGCGTTCAGAATGCGTTCTTGGTATGACTGCAGATGCCACTTCCTCGCCCAAGCTCGCCCAAGGGACCCTTGTCAGAGTGTCCCCTCACTGGCGGCTCCTTCCAGGGCAAGCTCCTGGCTCACGGTCTGGCTAACGCTGTGATACCATACCGACTGATGCTAAATACCTCTCGACCTATCCACCACGCAGCTGCGTCGTCCCTGGAGGTTTGCCCTCTATGCCATTCATCAACACTACCACTGTTTCCCACACCTCGCATCTGTTGTGTAATCGTCTTATAACCCAATAATAGCGTCGTCTTTGGCGCCTCTGCTGCCTTATTCTTCATTGTCGACCGCACCAAAGAAAGCGGCTAGGTGATCTGCCTACCGTCACCGTCTACGCTATCGAATAATCGTGAACATACTTAGTCTTGCCGTCATCGGCATCGTCTTCACGCCGCGACATTTTGTGCGAATTTTGCAGGCTGAACCCAGACACGTCCTGAGTCCGTTTCCTGACGTGCATTTGAAGAGCTGGGCCATTTGATTCAGTTGTGCCCTTTTCTTCATCTTGTTCTTGTGATATTGTCTTTACGCATCTACAAAAGCCACACTTCGTCTTGCATGTAATGGCCTCCGGCGATCTCAGCCACCAACCCACGCGCGATTATCCTGCAATCCCCGACTGCTCAACGAGCCTCCTCGATTTGCTGTCCAATACCCTTGTTCTCTACCAGACCATCCCATATCTGCCAGTTGCTGCTATTCTAAACGTTGCGGCCACTTCACAATCCTTCCGCCATCTGCTCCATAGCACACCGGGCGTATTTCGCCATCTTGATCTCACGCGGCTCACGAGCGCCCAGTTTGATATCGATGCTATCGACCACGGCGGAGAAGTCTGGCGTAATGTTCAAGTTGATGAGAATCTCACTGAAGATGATTTCTACTCGGGCCCCTTGAGGGGCATTTTTTCCTGTTTACGAAGACGCAACATAATTCAACATGTGAACACTCTCGTGTTAGACGGTCTTTCCGTGACCTCGGAGTTTGTCAACGACATCCTCGTTGACCCCTCGTCGCGCGTTCGAATCCTCTCAATTCGAGAGGTCAAGAACCTCAACGAGCGGAAGCTCATGCAGGCTCTGCGGTATGCCTGTCGACCGACACGGGCAGATGATATGCCGCGACTGCAGGCGTTGTATTACTTTGGAAAGAAGGATACTGCTCCTTTTCCCGCCGCTTCATCATCGACAGAGGTTGCTCCGGCTCGGGTATCGAGGGGTGCTGATATTAGCGCTGATTGGAATCAGAAATCCCAGACCGCCCTTAAGGAATCTATTGAGGCTGAGGGCGAAGACTGGTACAGTCGAAAAGGTCGGATGATCAGCCGGCCGATCGCTGACGGGTGGGCTGAAACGCTCTTGGACTGTCGCGAGGTTTTGCACTTTGATACTGTGCTCTGCACCGGCCCACGCCACCGAAATTCCCCTGCATATGGCCGCACCTTCGTCACCCCGGTCTCAGCAAATGGTGGCAGTCCTTGGGGCGTTGCCACTTTCGCTGTAGGAGGGTGCGCCTCGTGTGGCTCGGCTCCCGAAGGTTTCACTGTCTATGGCGAGTCTCGCCGAGAAGAACTTCCGCTTCTTTCGCCGATTCCCCTTCACTCGTCTAACGTCAAGTCGGCCATCCGTCCGACCCCATCGACGAATGACGCTAATGAGAAGCATGAATTTGTCCCTCGCTGCCTCGAATGCATCCGTGAGAGATACTGTTTTAGCTGTAATCAGTGGTGGTGCGAAGATTGCTATGAGGTACCAAGCCGAGAGGAATTAACGGCTCAGCATATCCATATCGTCGACGACGCCAACGGTCTAACTGATCATGAAATGGCTGCTGCTCTTGGGCAGCCCAAACACAAGGTACGGATGGGATACTGTCTCGATTGTTCCCCGAAATCAGCATCAAGGGCCCGTGGTTGATTTCCTCTTTGAGCTTGAGGAAAGCCGCTCGACCTGATGCTATCGGCTTGAAATATGTATAATTTCATCAAATTTGTTCCTGTATGGGACGACGAGAAGTCAGAACTTGATTGCTCTCTTCTCCTCGTTCTGCACGATCTGTATGCCAACAAATACCCCAAACGGCCCAACCTTTGGCTATGCACGTCAGAGTCCAAGAATAGCATTTAACTAACCGCATGGCGAACAGACAGCGAAAATCACCCGCAGCTGCTGGGAATGCGAGCATAACGTACGCTACACAATATTCTACCTACGCAGGCGATTGATGCTCCGATACTAATGTGTATCGCAGTGTATGGAGTGTATCGCTGAGACGCAGAAATACTGCCAGCGATGCGGTGGTGGTTACTGCCTCATCCATCATGAAGGTTCAACACTTAAACTGGTATGCATACTTCCTTCGACCGTTCATAGCTCGTAACTGACATTGCGAATAGTGCGATTGTATGACCTACGCCAAGCATTCTTTTTGTTCCTGAGGCCAAATAAACTAACTATTTATTGTACAGGGTGCTCGCACAGCGGTCGCCGCCGGTGTTAAAATCTTAATCAGTGGTTGAGATCCGATGGATCGGGATACCGTAATACCGGCGAATTGGTATGGAATACGGAGCTGGAAGCTAGGGGTGAGCGGCACTGTGGCGCATTTGCAGGAGTCATGCGCAGTCTGCATTTTCAAACTGATTTTATCAATGCGAGCGGGATGGCGAGGCGAAGTCGAACCACAAAATTGCTTCACAGGCGGACACCAGTGCTTCTAGTTGATTTGGGCGCAAGGCGAATGAGAGTCGGTCGATCGATACCCAGCTGTCTGGCCATCCGATCCCGACTACGTAGTCAGATACCATGTTGCGATTTTCTTTTTGGAAGTTACTTATTTTGGATTGATCTCCTCTCAACAAAAATACATATTACCCCCAGGACATTGCCTGTTGGTCGCCACGTTTTCGTCCCTCATAGAGTGCACCCAGTTTCGCATGACGGGATGAGTAAGTCAGTCAGTCCTGTTACATCCTGGTGTATGTGGATGTATCGCTTCGTAAACATGGGCCTATAACCAGGCCTTCAGCTAGACGACGTAGATTTCCATGTGTCTAACTAATGTAATTTTTTACAGAAGCGTGCATTGCTTGGTAGACTAAAGCGCGGGATAGGCAGGCAGTACGAAATTTCGAAAACTGACTAGGTATTGAATCTCCATTTCGAATTCTACGCAGCTCTGCCATCCGTTTGTTTATCCGCCCATTCCATTCAACCGCACACAAAAGCCCACGCCGCCGTCGTAAGAATCGTTGTTAAGAGCGACTCTGCCGCTGAGCGGGAGTTTAGCATCTCGCGGCCGTTTCGGACCACAGACGCGGCTTCCCATCACGGGGTCCGGTGACCTACAATGTCTCTTGAATAAAAATCCTAATCAGGGGAATGTATGGCCGGCTTTGGATGAGCAGCTGATAGTCTCTCGGAATATCCAAATCTGATACAGGGCAAGAGCTCTTGCTTGCTCGTTCCATGATATACATCCGTAACCAACAATGAATGATAGCATCCCCCTGGCATAGCCATGAAACTCGTCGAGGCATCGGTCTTGGGACTAGGCGAACGGGCGACATGAAGCGCATTCGATAAGTCGCCGCCTATTCCGCCTGATGGGGCAGCCGTAGTTCTGGTTCAGATGAGCCAATACTTGGTTAGTACCTGGCAAAAGACGGGCATTGCGGTATTCGACAATGATAAGACGAAGATAGTCCTTGAAATCATAGTCTTGCCGTGTCCTCTACAGCGATCGCCGAACCTCGTTTTCTGGGATTTGTATCGGGTTCGGCCACACTGGAGGATGTTGCTGGCTGTTCGCGTCCATATGCTAGGTAACGCGCCAGAGAGAGATACTCGGATCTGGCGCTAGATAATGGCTGCGTAGATCTTAGAGGACATAAAACCCAAAGAGGAATCAACGAGACACTATTGGAGTCGAGTAACGGAGGTAACTAGACTAGTGACAGCCATCCTCACGAACCAAGGCCAGCAGCGAATTTGCGCGCCAGCCAAGCGCTTCCATGCTCCTCGTACTCGAGCTTCGTCACAGCAAGCGACTGCAGATGCGCATGCCTCGCAAGATTCGCACCGCCCAGCCACGTGTTCGTGATGGGATCCTCCGCGCGCCTTAGGCGAACGGGGCAGTCATCTGGGGTGAGTTTCCTGATGTCCGCCTCCAGGCGGCTAACGAAGCCGTCGAAGAGCGAATTCCCGCCCACGACGACGATGTTGTTCAGGAAGGCCGGCCACAGGCCATGCGGGAGAGAGTGCAGGGACTGGAGGACGAGGTCCGGTAGGCCCGGCTGGCGCATGCCGATGTTGGAAGGGTGGAACAGCAGCTCCGGGACGGCGAAGCGCTCGTTGCGCAGCGTCAGCACGTCCTCGCTAGCCTCGCCGACGGCCAGCCGCTTCGCGCGCGGATTGTTCGCGGCGTCGTACTCGCGCACTACGCCCCGCGTCCGCGTATGGAAGTCCGGCAGCACGTAGTCCTTGGCGATGCCGCCGCCAGTGAGATACGTCTCCCGCCGCTCGCCGCGGGTGCCTTTCCACGACCGCTCGAGATCGCCGCGGAAATCGGAGGTCACGTAGCACGCGGCTTCTTTCATCTCGTTCACGATGTACGTCTCGTTGCGCATGTCGTAGTGTCGGAGAGAGAGCACGCGCGCGAGGTGGTTGGTCAGCAGCTTCCCGCCGACATCGAGTCTTCGAACGGCCGGGTGGATGGGCCGGCCTTGGAAAACGGGGGTGACGGTCGTGTGGGAGTAGCCGCTATCGATGAGCAGGACGACTTCGGCGGGAGTCTGAGCTGGGACAGTGGTAGCGGCGGTGGTGGTGGCGAGCTCGTCGTCTGGTAGAGGCTGTGCCTGTGTCTGTGAGGCGGAAGGGGAGGCATGGTCGTGGTGGTAGGCGTTGAAAGCTGCGGCGGAACCTCGATAATAGGCAGCAAAGCCAAACTCCTCAAAGACCATCTGATCACAGTTGGCTTGGAGAATGGGCAACGAGCACGGCGGCTCGCCCAGCAGCAACCGGGTCTCGGCAGGATCGCATCGCTGAGGCGCCCCGTCGTCGAGGAATTCGCGCTCCCAGATCTCTTTCTGCGCCTCCCAGCTGACCACAAAGCCTTTCTCTACCGGCCGCCGGAACACGGCCTCGCTGAAGTCGCTGCACTGCGCGAGCTCCGAGCCCACATACGTCTTTCCATCGCGGTCGCGGGCGATGCAGTTCGGTATTATACGCGGCGTATCGACCGAGTCGTCTGCCACAAATCCGGCCTTGATAGTGTAGCCGCCATTATCTAGCACAAGTGTCCTCGATGGTGGTGGCGGTCGGTGAACCTTGGATTTTCGTGAGGGAGCCATGGCCGGGGTGGGAGGCGAAGGTTAAATTACTGAGAGCTCCAAGCTTGCTGCTTGAGTGCGAAAATGCTTCCCTGCACTACCCGCCTAACCTCGGTAGGTTATGTAAGCTTTAGGGGTCCAGGAGAGCTTAGGGTAGCTTTTAGGAAGGTGTCGGGCAGCTCAGGCAGGTCCCTTCCTAGCACCGTAGAGCGGCGGGTGGGGCGTTGATCGACTGATCATAGACTGTCACAAAATCACTACACACAGCATTGTTTCCAGTCTCACTACCACAGCTGAAGCCATGCTCGTAGAATTCTAACCAGATTATTGGATAATGCTCCAATTTAATTCCTTACAGGGTTACTAATGTGCAGCGGTGCCGGGATTCAGAAATCGAACTGAAGGAAAGCTACTAGATCGAAGTCTTGACGGACGAGACATAACGCTGCAGGTACCATAGCCCATTTCATTATGCCAACTGACTAACCATGGTGTGATAATGAGTATACATTTTGTCTAATGTTTCACTGAGCCACATCAATTCCAGTATAAATTGAATTTACCCCTGGCAAGACATGCCTTCCAGGTCATCCGAACACCACCGAACAAATATGACCTATAAACTGCTCGACTTCGGTACTATCTAGTATCCGAATTTGCCGGCGCGGCGGATAGTTCTCCGGAGAGCAGTGCTGTTGAGCTGGTTGGCTGCTACCCAGGAGCTGAACTGGTCCGATCGTGCAGCACCGAGATCATGTGTCCAGTGACCGACCGAGTCGTGGATGGTGAAGCCTGTCTCGCTGTTGCCAGGCTCATCCACTGGTGTCGAAGAGTAGGCGTAGGCGAAGTTGACTTGGCCAGCACCGTCCAATGTGCTCACGGTGCCGTCGAACGAAGTCCAGCTCGCGCAACCCGAGCAGACCGCCGTCAGCTTGGTGTGAGTCGCATTGACGCCAGTTCCCTTGAGCACAGTGTATGTGGCGTCCGGGTATACAATGGGCTGGTAGTAGCCTCTGTTTTTCCTGTTAGTATCTCACAGTCATTAGAACGTCAAGATATCACATACACAGCCTGTCGCGAGGAGTACGTGGCAGTGTCTCCGTTGGCCCAGACCAGCGTCAACGGATTGTATGTCATTGCACCGCCCCAAGCCCAGCCAACCCATCCATACTCGATAGGAGCGACGATTTGGATGAGGACATCGTATGGCGCCTCAGCACTGGCGTCTGCTGGGAGTGCCAGCCGGTATGTAATTCCTTCGCCAGTTGTAGCAGACTGGAAAGTTATTCCTGTGTCGACATCTGTGAATGGAGTCGAGTCCGCCTGTGCCGAAACTAGGAGTATTTGAGCACAGGAGCTTCAAAATCATCTACATGGCAGACTCACCTAAAGTGGCGAGGCTTAGCACGCCTGCCAGAGATGATGACCACTTCATAATGGGCGATTGATCGTAAGTGAGTAACGCTTGACTTGCTGCGTAACTCAAACGAAACGAGGTCTGGTCTTTTGGACCCAAAAGTGTCAGCGGGACAGGCGTCTCTTATTGCTACCGCTTCCAACAAAAGAAACCCTACGGAGAGAACAGTCCGTCTGATCCGACATGCTCAGGTTAATCTATCGGTCTTGGACGCCGGATATTCTACATCTAAGTTCTATCCACCGAAAGACTGACAGACAAGCGTTGGTCTCCCTTGGCAAACTCGTAGAGCTGCGCTTGGATCACCTGACGTCAACTTGCTCTCGCTTCTCTTTGACGAAGATGGCGACTCTGATCAGTTCACGACGCCGAGCACGAATGGCGCCTCTTCGGGACTTGCTTATTATCCTCATCGCCTAATTGGGCAATGCCTAAGAAGCTACAACGCATCGCAACAATATTAAGGGGATGAAACCCAAGCCTAGATACCGAAAACTAACCACAAACCTATCACAGTGACGGAATATCTTACTTTGTATGCGACATGATAGGGAGGCTAAATGCTTGGTTGGAGTCGTGCTACTGTGCTGAATAAATTGCAATGGGGTCAAAGCCCATCTATGCCACGTTCAAAGCATAGATCAACAACGTACCTAGGAACGCAAAGCCGAGATCCCCAAGACTAGAGCCATTTAGGCTAATCCACCTCGCTGCGACAGGCACTTCAATTGTCTTGCAGAATAGTGTTTCCTAGCATCTGCATTTCCCTTTTGCTCATAACAAACGATTGCCGAAACAGGTGGCTTGCTTTACGGATGGCTTGAGTTAGTCGAGATGAGTACCTCGGCCATTCAACCCAGCTTATCAACATGTCCACCGCCCATCCGGAGTTACGCCGGGACTTCATCGCATACATACGCGGGATCATTGTCAAGCACTTCCTACTTCCCTACGGTCTTTCTCAGTTTGTCGCCGTCAGTCAGAGTGATTGTGTTTCGCTGTTCGCTAATTTCCACGGGACGGTTCCGCTGTCGCCACTCTACTTATACGATCACGACAGGTGTCAAAAGAACTTGGAATACAGTGCGACATCTGCACACTGGGTATAGGCATCTGCAGGATTTTTGCCTCTGTGGATAGAACCTCTTTACCAGTCTCGCGTCATGGCCCAGATGACAGGTTTAAAAAGCCATGGTAGTATTCATCCAACCAGCGCGCCGCCGCTCCACCTGAAGTCTGCTCAGCAACATCCCATTTCTTGATCGAGCCTACATAGCCATCAGGGCGGACATTAACGATAACGGCTTTGCCGGAGCTGCCCTCCCCTACCCATTTTGATGCGCAACTCAACCCTTTCGTATCCATGTGCGGCACATCATCAAGATAGATGGTCCACTTGCTCATGGCAAATAATCCTGGCAGGGATGCCAGTTCAAAGTGATTCTTGGCCGTTGATGCTGCAATATCAATTTAGCTCCGGGCCACCTTCAACTGCGAGGTGGACGACTTACTAATAAGAGAGAAAGTAAAGAGCTCGCTGAATGGTTGGTATCTTTCTGGGCGAGAAAATATATCGCTTGCGCGTGATGGCCTAGGTTTTCGGCGATAAGATTCCGCAGCAGCATGAGACAGCTTGGTTAAAAAGGATGATTTTGAGGTGACATTTTCGCTTAAGTCTGCCAAAAACCTGCTTTCACCTAACCCAGTTATGTCTGGGATAATAACGAAAACCCGGAATTGACCTTGCATGGGAATGTCTAGCTGTATATCTACCGGGTTGGCGTCGATATACCGAGTCACCTTGGAAGGCGGTAACGTGCATCCTGGCTTTGCATCCCCATTCGTTTGGTCATGCCCATGATTGATAATGCTGTCAGCGTATTCGACGCCCACTCCTGAGATAAATCGGGTATTAATCCGGAAGTTCTCAGCGAGGCGTCCGATGTCGCCGCCGGCAATCTCATTTGCATGTTCGAAGTCGAAGTTGATGAGGTCGTGAGCGACCTTCATACGCTCGACTTCATAACTTTCAAGTAAGACTGGCTTAGCTAGCCCACGAGCTGCGAGATTCATTTTCCACCCTAGATTCCAGGAGTCGTGCATACTCGTGTTCATGCCTTGAGCAGCTTTCGGGCTGTGGGTATGGCTCGCATCTCCGGCGATGAACGCCCGAAGCTGCGGATCCGAAAACCGAGCTGCTACGCGTTGAGTAACTCTATATATTCAGATGAGTTAGCTAGCGGGCTTTGGAAGGGCCGAGCTCTTATGACGAGGACCAAGCCATAGAGAAAGTAAACCCCTGGGTTCGCTCAGCCGGGGCCTCTGACAATTTGAGACACTTACTGATAGTTTCCAAACCATTCAACAGAACGCCACTGAACGTGATATGGCGCAAGGATGTGCCGAGCTTGATCCATAACGAATTCTTGCTCTAAGCCCTTTGCCGATGACGAGGATTTGATCTCGATATAAATACGCGTCATATTTCTTTCGCGAGGAATAATAAGTACGGAGCCATGTTCTTCGGAGAAAACAATAGTCTTGCTCCAGATATCCGGGAAATCTGTGTCGAGTTCGCCGTCTAAGACTCCCCAGTATGATTCATTCGGTCTAGCCGTGGCATGCGTATCTGGAATTTGTTGCCGCACAATCGATCGGGCCCCATCGCATCCGACAATGTAGTTCGCGCTCGCATGTTTCGCAGAGTCGCCATTCGACGTGCTGAAGCTGAGATCTAATAAACTCGCCGACTCATCAGATGCACGCTCGAATTTCGTAAATCGATGGCTCCGACGAACACTTACTCCGCTCTCACGGAGATCATCTATGAGCGCGGACTCAATCATGCCTTGATGGCAGAGCAGAATGTAAGGATGCAACACGTCGACCGTAGACGATGGGTAATGAACTTCGCGGCCGATGCGGCGGACTGGAGACGTGCGCGACCCTCGCCACATGCAGATATCGTAGACTTTCACGCCGTTGCGGAGAAGTTGGTCTGCTATACCCAACATCTGCAGCGTCTCGATGGTTTTGGGCTGGATCCCATCGGCTCTGCCGATAGCTGTTTGATCTGCTCGGTCATCAAATATGCCAGTTTTTATGCCGAGGCGAGCTAATATCACCCTGCAGGACCATGTTAGAGCTCTGGTTATGCTGGTTGGGGTCATTTCTACTTACGCCAAAGTTAGACCTGCTGGTCCGGCTCCTATGATACCGACATCATACTTTTCAGTCGGGTCATTATTGCCAGCGTTCTCGATCTCAGTATGATGTGAGTCAACGTCCATAGTTGTCATTATAATGTCTCCAAATACTATAGACAGTAATAAAATGCTGAGGCTCGTGTATATAGCTCGCCTGGTCTCAATGCACACTTGGGATTCGACTTCGTTTCATACAGTATCACAATGACACGGTCTCCCTCGGCCCACATATAATAATAGCAAGAGAAGCACAGTAAAAGCGATTATTGTGATTCAGACAGCCCAAATCGGCATGGAGCACCATTTTACTATATCGGAGTTCTCGGCGTCGCGAAATGCATCTTGACAGTCCACCAGAGGGGAAATGGTGAACCCCCACTTCTGGTGTTCTGGGTCCCGTCTACGGGCAATAATGATGCACTTGAAACTACACCACTTTTCAAAGTACCGGCCAGATAAGTCTCACATATCGTCATCCAGTACCATCCGTTCGGCTACGTAGGCAGTGCAATGCTACACTACGCGGCCAAGATTGGGACGGGTAATCTGCATCCAGGTTACGTAAGGTAACGGGGGTATGCTGGTCATTTTTGGCCACTTTAGTCGGGCCACTTCTTATCGCCGCACATCGGAGGATTGCTCCACCGAGCAACCAGATTCACTGAAGCGCCGGTGCTTAGGGGGCCGGGAGCATATCAGTAAAGATAGGTGGTAGCTTATGCGAACGAATGTATCTATCTGTGATGCTAATGTTGACGCCGTCGTGATAATAAGCATATGATTTGTGTCTACACTCGCTTACTCACTTACCGTAAACTCAGCTCGATTGTATTTTTGGCTCCGACAGCAATAGCAGGATGGAAGAGAAGCTGGGCTGGCAGGCCGTTGTTGATAAGAAAAGGCAGATACAGCAAGATCTATTGAAGTCACATGTGCGTCAAGAAGTCCAAACAGATGTCAGCGACGATGGCGACAGCGCGGTAGATGTAGGCGCGTTTAGCAATCTCGCGGTTCAGCTCGCGCGAGGTGAACTGAGTTGTGAGAACGTGATGAAAGCACATATAAATAGGTTAGTGCAGATACTATATTACCAAATATAAGAGAATCGCTAATAACTTTCTTGCATTATTGTAGAGCTTGCAAGGCACATGCTAAGGTATGAATCAGCTCTCTCCTCTCTCTCTCTTTGAATGCGTTTTTGAAAATCCGTATTAATCATACAATAGACGAACTGGTGAGTATTACGAAAGACCCCTAGAGACAAGAGGGTGAAAAAAGGTGCACGAAAATTGATCGCATGAGATACCTCATATCAGCTTAACAGAGATCTTATTCGACGATGCTCTGCGTCGTGCAAGGGAGCTCGATATTTACTTCAAAAAACACGGCCGGACGATCGGCCCCTTACACGGGATTCCCATGACCGTGAAAGACCAATTCGACATCGCGGGGTTCGATTCCACGATCGGATATGTCGGCCGCGCATTCCGTCCGGCGGCGAAGAACTCGGTCCTCGTGGATATGCTACAGAAGCTGGGCGCCATCGTCATGGCGAAGACGAACTTGCCGCAGAGCATCATGGTGGGTTCACTCACTCTCTAGTTACATGTATCTCACTTCTACCTGTGTATGATATATGAGCTGGAGTATGTAGCTGACTGCCACATCGAAAATCTAGTGGTGCGAAACAGAAAATCCCCTTTGGGGACTGACCACGAACCCTCTGCACGCCGGCTACACCCCCGGCGGTTCAACGGGCGGCGAATCAGCCCTTCTCGCGAGCGGCGCATCAGTCGTGGGATGGGGCACAGATATCGGCGGCAGTGTGCGAATCCCATCTCACATGATGGGTCTATACGGCTTCAAACCCAGCGTACGCGCCCCTTTCCCCTCCCTCCTCCCGGTTATCTCCCACACATACATCATAGATGCAAAAATAGCTAACAGTTTTCAGCATGCGAGACTACCCTACCGCGGCGTACCCGTGTCGACAGAAGGGCAAGAACACGTGCCCTCGTCGGTCGGGCCCATGGCGCGCAGTCTGGACGCCGTTTACACGGCATTCAAATCCCTCGTCGAGCGCAAACCCTGGGATTTCGATGCAAGATGTGCGGCGATTGCCTGGCGCGAAGATTTGTACCAGAGCCATTTTGACAGGCCCTTGGTCATTGGCGTGCTATACGATGATGAAGTTGTCAGGCCGCATCCGCCGATCACGCGCGTGTTGAGGGATACGGTGGAGATGTTGAGGAGGAAGGGGCATGAGATTGTTGAGTGGAATGCGCGGTTGCATGCTGAGTGCGTGGATGTTTTGGTGAGTTTCACATTTCGAGATATATATGTGTATAAGTGTGTGTGTGTGTTTGTATGAGAACCTTTGAGAGTGATAATGAAGAACGAGAGCGTGGCTAATAATAGATGCGCAGGATCAATTCTACAGAGCCGATGGCGGCGAAGATATCCGCGAAGCTGTCAATGCGGGAGGCGAGCCGTTCATTGAACATGTGCAGAAATTGATTGATAGCGGTAGTCCGATCACAGTGTATCAATATTGGCAGGTGGGTACCTATTTCAGGGATTCCTTTGTTGATTTTTTTGCTTCTACTTCATGATAATTAATTGCTAACATTGCAATCCGAAATAGCTCAATAAGAAGAAATGGGAGCTCCAGCAACAGTATCTAGATAAATGGAACGCCATTGGCGCAGCGCATAGCGACCAGCCTGTGAACGTGCTCATAAGTAAGTCGTTCGAATATCAATAACTATCAACAAGCACTAACTTCGGTGATCGCCAGTGCCACCTATGCCTCATACAAGTGTTCCGCATAGGAGCTGTCGCTGGGTAGGCTATACGAAAGTCTGGAACGTCCTCGACTATCCGGCCATCGTCATCCCAGCAGGACATGTACAAGAACAAGATATTTCCGAGCCCTGGTCATTCGAGCCGCGTAATGCCATTGATGAATTCAATGGCAGATTGTGGACAGACAATAAGCAGGACATGACATCGCTGAAACTACCCGTCGGAGTCCAGATTGTAGGGAGACGGCAGGCAGACGAAACAGTCTTGGCGGCTGCGAAAATCGTCGACGATATACTTAGGGCTGTATCTAAGTGAGGGGGAGAGAGCCGGTTGTATTACATTTGATAGAATATAGATTACTGTAGCTATATCTCCGGCTTTAAGTTCGAGTTAAATTCACACGCTTCGTATGTACCTATTCCGCAGCTGCGAACCTCTTCTTAACTTCATCTATACTGGTTGGCATGATTGCGCCGGGAGGTGGCGAATTTTTGCTCTTGAAATAGTCGCTCATCTACCGTGGATTAGTTAAGAATGGTTGGAGGCAATGGGGGTTTCTTACCTCGCCCATCGTCACCCATTCCACCCCTTCATGCTTGTTGATATGCTCAATGATCCGCTCGTGCATGAGAAGCACATGCGGGCGTCCAGATACATCCGGGTGTATCGTCATAGGAAAGATGAATTCATCTTACATAGCCATGGCAGATTAGCACTGTGATTCAAGCGCCAATATCTGGAGCAAAGTAGTCAAAAGGCTGCTCACCGTATTCTCTGTAGAAGTAATCAAAGTGATCCCTCCATATGTCCTCCACATCGCTATCATTACGATCAGTCTCATCTCCCCGCGCATTCGTGTTTTCATGCAAGCATACCGTGGATTCACCCAGCCATGAGAATTTGCCGACTTCTTCATGAACATCATGGGAGGGAGGTCATCGATGTACCAAGAACCGGGGATTTCGACAAGCCCCGTCTCTTTTCCTTTCTCTAGTGGCTTCATCCACGTCTCTGCCTTCTGCGAGTAGTCTATCTTGGTCCAAGAGTCGCCCGTCCTGAGCCAATACGCCTGGCAATCATGATGCGACATGGAGTGGTCGTATTCGACGCCGTAGCTCAGAAGTAACTCAATACCCTCCTTGCTCGTTTCCCACCACGGTGTAACGCTGCCTTTTGGGGGCTTGCCGCAGAAATCGGTCAGTAGCTTCCAGCTCTTGTGCAGGACGTCGCGTTGCTGCTCGAATGTCATGTCTGCCGGGTTCTCGTGGCTGTAGCCGTGAAGACCAATCTCGTGGCCGGCGTCGCGCACCATCGCGCATTCTTCGGGGAAGGTCTCGAGCGAGTGCCCCGGAATGAACCATGATGCTTTGATGTTGTATTTCTCAAACATATGCAGCAGGCGGCGTGTTCCGATTGTACCGGCCCAGATACCTTTACACCAAGATTAGTATACTATCTGCAGTGATTGTGAATCCATAGACGTCATCTTCACTTACCGCGGCTGATGTCGCTAGTGCTGTCTTCGCCCCCATACGAGCCCAGCCAGCCAGCCACCGCGTCGATGTCGACGCCGTAGCTGATAGTATATCCTTAGTCTTCGAAGTTCAGCGATTCGTTGGAATCCGAGATACTCACCATACCAGAACCTTTTTCTTGCCCATTTTGCACAATTTAGTCTTCTATGTGTTCATGTAAGGTGACCCCGCCCAATATCAGACATCTGGTGTTGGAGGGGTATTTTAAGTATCATTCTACTTGCTGGCCCTCATCTTCCCCTCGATTTTCCGGGGTAACGTATCTCTGGATTAGACAGTGATAAGACAATTGCTCGTGTTTCGACCGAGTACTGGACCGAGCTTATTCGGCATTGCATATTCCCCCACTCCTGGAAGCAGTACTGTGGCAGTGGATTGGAGTACGTATGCGGGCAAGGCACCAGAGATACCGGGAGTATGGGTATTAGGAATTATATGTTTCGCAATTACCGTACAGTTCAGAGATAAGCGTTACAAAAATGCTACACTTGTTCCATTTGGTAAAATTGATGTGTTCGAGAATATCATACTCGCGTAGCAGTTATTGTATGACGATACACTGACACCAAGTCCAGCCTATTAATATAACGCACTACGTATTTAGCGAGTGCACTACGGAGTAAGTACTGTAACTGTCCACAGTACGCCCCATATGGGACGCGGACAGGGATGAACGTGCCGTCGGGTAGGCAGCTAATGGTCTGGATGCCTGCATCCGTTACACCCCACAGAATGTCTTGATCTTCGAGTAAATCGGCGCCCTCTTCACCACTGTAATGTCAACACCAACCCCCATTCCATGCTCCGATTCTCACCTATTGGGCCTTATTTCTACACCATTCCCGTTTCTACATTGCTTGGCTCAGAGCAGGGTGGCACAGTAGAGGACCGACATTAGTTGCCGTTAGTATCGAAGCAAACTCAAGCCAAGTCGTAGTTATATATCTCACGCCGCACCGGAACACCGGATGGCGAGGGCAACTCGAAATAGCACCGGGACTCGACCGGCGGGAGACCCACCATCTTCGGTGGATGATGAAAGGAGATTCTCATGCACCTATCCCGGCTGCAATAAGCGCTTTACTCGTGCCGAACACGTGCAACGGCATGCCTTGAACCACACCGCCGGGCAGTATACTTGTCTTGAATGCCGTGCTCACTTCAAGCGGCCCGATCTGCTTAGTAAGTGGCGCAGATTTGACGGGATTGTCACTAGATCTGTGTTTTGTTTTGACTAGTTCTTAGAGCGGCATATGGTCCGACATCGTGAAAAAGAAAGGGAAGCAGATGGCCCTGGCAATGGGATTCTAAATACTCGAAAACGATCTTGGAAGACGTTGACGGGCGAAGTCGTTGAAAAGCGGCCGTATCCCCCTGGCCAGTCGGCTCGAAGAGGCTCCTTTCAACAAGACTTGCCGACAGTCCAGGACAGTAGCCCATCTCTTGAAACACATTCAAGCGCCTCCAGTCTTCCGGCGTCAATACTTGTTCCGAGTCAGCCCGAGGCAAACGACAGCCTAACGCAAAATGCTCCATCCGATTTTAATACTCAGTATCAACAAGAAAGTGATCAGCTCCCCGATGCCGCTGCTGGGTGTGATCTTCCTCTTCCAGAGCTGCCGTTCTACGACTTCGAAAACTTCCAATATGAACAGACATTCCAGCCCGATACTGCCAGTTCATTTAATATGCCCTACACAACAAGTCTGGACTATAACTGGCTATTCAATGATATAAGTCAGGTACCAACTCAACAGTCTTGGGGGAATACTTTTGAGGCAACAACTCAGCAACCATTCGTCAACACACCGGAAACCCGCCCTAATCGTAGCATTTCCGACCAGAGAATCCCATACGCCATCACACCAGAATCACTAGACAGTGTCGATAGATGGGTCGATCCCGCGATTAGAAACCCAGAGAGTATAGGGATGGCTAGCTCGCTAATGTCGAGTGAAGTTGCTCATTATAACCCGCGTCAAGTCCCTCCTCACGTAACAACTCCAGATACATCTCCAGAAATACCTAGCCAAGATGGTACTCGAAAGCGGACGAAGCAACCCTTCTCCAAGGCTGCAACCTCAACTCACATTATCGCACCCGAGATAGAACGCCCCCTCTCGATGCTATGCAAGCAGCCTGAGATCCCCTCTATCAACTCCGAGACGAGAGACAGGCTTCTCAGCGTCATTGAGTCAGCAAATCCTTGTATCTCAAACGAACAAATCCCCGTCAGAGAACACCCATTATTATCAGCACATCACCTCAATTCTTACTTGGAGCTTTACTTCACGAATTTCAACGCTGCCTATCCGCTACTTCACTTACCGAGTTTTGACATATCCACGGTCGAGCCATTATTGCTTTTATCAGTACTACTACTAGGAGCTACCTACTCCAGTAAAGACTCTCATCAGCTAGCTGTCTGCATCCACGATGTCATACGCCCCAGCATATTTGCCCACGCCGGATTCTCGTCGCGGCCCAAACTATGGATTTTGCAGACAGTTCTTCTGGTAGAATGTTTCGGCAAGTCTAGAGCGGGGCAGCAACAGCATGACATGAGCCATCTTTTTCACGGCTTACTCATTAATCTGATCCGACGATCCGATTGCCAGTCTGTTCAAACTCAAGGGCCCCCAGATGATGGGAGTGATGCAGAGAGTGTACAGCAAGCTTGGAGGAAATGGTCTGAAGCAGAACAGAAAAAGAGGTCGCGTTTCCTACCCCTTGCGTCTATATAACATGATTTCCTGACTGATAAACAGATTGTCTTTGCTCTGCTTCATGTGGGATACCCAACACGCAGTACTTTTCTGCCAAAGTCTGTGCATGTCGTCTTTCGAGCTCCGCATCACCTTGCCCTGCAGTCAAGGAGTATGGGAAGCTCCCGACGCCCCTTCTTGGGCCGCAGCATGGCGATCATCGAGCGCCCGCGACGATAAGACTTCGTTCCTGGCGGCGCTCAAGTCATATCTGAATCAAGGCCTACCTCGGCCGGCCATGCTCAGCTCGCTATCGCGTGTCCTTCTTCTCCATGGCCTGATGTCCGTCGCTTGGGACATGGAGCGCCGCGAACAGACGTCTCTGGGCGTGATAGCTGATCCTGATTCTGAAAATGGCTGGCGCAATTCGTTGAGCACGGCTTATGATACTTGGAAGCTCGATTTCGACGCGCATTTCGAGGCCAGTCACGCTCGTGGCCGAAAGAATGGTGAGCTTGGACCGGCGGACAACGATGAGGCAGAGCTTCGTGATTTTAGGACGGCTTACAATACTATTTACCATGCCGCACAGGCGCTCCTCAATAGTGAGTATATCCCGGTGCGATTACCATTTCTCTAACTGGGAAGCGTCACGCGTCTTTCCAGTTAATCCCCTTCCTCAGTGTCTAAACCTTTTCCGAGTGATAGCATTACTAATATGTGAGATAAAAGTGGAATTTCTGGACATTCAGATCTATGCTGGGTCGCGCCACATTCTCGGCCGCCCGGTACAGCAAAAAGACTATGTGCGCTCGAAGCAAGTAGTCAAGCGATGGGCTGCGACGGCGTGGCCCGACGCTTCCGGGCCACAGTCACCAAACCGCAATTGCGCTTCAACGGCCGCATGGCATGCAGCGCATCTTCTGTCCGAAGCTTCCGGAGACTTGCCGAAATCGAGAGCCATGGGACTCTTTCATGTGGCTTGGTGTCTCTACCTCGCAACATTGACCTGCTGGGCTGTGCAGTGAGTCCTTGTCTGAGCCATCCTTACATTTTCTACGGTTTTTTGTTTGCAAATTGTATTAAAACACCAATTGCTAATTGAATACTATAGCCACGCTAGGCCCGGCCGCGGCTTCGTCGACGACCCTTATATGGATTCCGATGAGATTGTTTGGGATCCCGAAGGCGATATGAAGACATTTATCTCGAATATGGCTAATAACGAACCCCATAATACAGTGCAGCCCAGTTGGCAACGAGGGACAACCGCTCTAGCTTGGGTTATGGCCGACACATTGACGAAAATCAGATGGGGCATTATTCACTCCGGAGTCACCGTCTTGCGAGGGTTGGTACCACAACGATTGATTAATCAGTACGAAGAGCAAACTTGAGATCAGACCTATTATATGCTCCTTATTATGCTACACTCACTCCCATTACTTAGCTCGTGCGCTGCGTTATTACCACTTGGTAACTCCTCCGTCTACGAGAATATCACTTCCCGTACAATATCTGAAATGGTATCAGCATGCACAATGAACTCTTCGCAACGGTCGAGTGCAACTTACTTGCTTGCGTCACTCGCCAAGAAGACACAGGCTCCTTTGATATCGTCCGGCTCAGCGACGCGCCGATTCATAACCTCGCCCTTCCAGCTCTCAAGCAGATGTGGGAACGGCGCAGTCATTTCCGTGCGTACGTATCCAGGACTAATCGAATTGACCCGGATCCCGTACTTATTCAGTTCGGCAGCAATCGGGGGCACCATCGCGCGAACAGCTCCTTTCGTTCCGCAGTACGCCGTCGAATTTTGCGAGCGGATGGCCATATAAGAAGCAATACTCGCTACCAAGATGATGCTCCCACACTTGGTCCCATTGGCAATCATAGCTTTTGCTGCAAGCTTGGCCCCGAAATAAACCCCTTTGCAGTTCACACCGATCAGCTGGTCGAAGTCGGCTTCCGACGTATCGAGGAACTCCACATTCTTGTTTATACCCGCGCAAGCCACGAAAATGTCGAGTTTCCCATCGAAATCTGCCGCTACCGAGGCAAATGCCGCCTCGAGACTGGACAGGGACGTTACATCAACCGAATACGACTTCGTCCGCACGCCATATTCATCCGATATCTTCTCAAAAGCTGGAGAAGGGGGTATGATGTCGAAGATCGCGAGGTCTGCTCCGGCTTCAGCTAGCCCTTGCGCAAATGCAAGGCCACAGCCACGGGCGCCTCCTGTAACCACTGCCACCCGGCCCTTTAGAGAAAACTACTGCAAGTCAGTGACTGAATTCTATATTTCGTCAAATTGAAAAGAGGAGTGAAATACTGTCGACATCTTGACACTTTGCTTATATAGCTTATAAATGACACAGTCCAAGTAATACGCCCTCTTTCAACTTAGTTTATGCTCCTATCTTCTATATTGCAAGCGACTAAATACCTAATGTCTTCATTATCCCCGCCTCTAAAATCCATCCCGTTTGTTTACCTCGCGGGACCACAAGGCATGCTGATTTCCATCCAGCGTGCGAGGACCGCTCTCAAGAGTGGGGGATCAAGAAGGTCGTCCACTTACGTGCAGTAGCACTATCAACTATCGCCATGCAAGGGAGCGTCACCCGCATTTCCCCCATCTCATATCTTGGAGCTTTGAAGAGCGCGATTACGTATTTCGATCATTCGTTGCACACATGTGTCGATTTGAAACGGATACGACACAGAAACAGAATTTCTAGATGGTGCCCGATTAACCCCGTTCTTGTAATCCCCATGATTGCGCGTCTTGATCAGGACTGTATCCCCAACCCCACTGCCACAATGGGAGTGGGCGCAGATGTGCCAGCTGAAGTGCCGTCACACATGAGGCCGCCTTGATGCAGGCCGCATACTTTAGTCGAGTTCCTATTCATACAGACAATAGTTGACCTCAAAACGACTAGATAAAATGTGACCCGGTTGGAGACTAATACTTGTGCAATACACAATATCGCATTCTCGCATGTGCGCCAGAGAGACCAATAAGATAGAGGATGCCAATCATCACCAACTCCAATTGCTAGAGTACCCCGCGACACAGCTGAGATCTCAGTGACAGAAGTCGAATTTCAGTCCTTGATTCGTGCAACAGTCCAAATTATACCGTGTGTTTTATTCATCTAGAAATCCGAGAAAGTGTCCCTTGTTCGATCGTTTAAGATGTATGCCGTGAATGACTTCACGGTACAGGAGAAGAAACAGCGTGATGAGGAAAGTAAACTCAATGTAAGCACCTATCAACTGCAGAATCAACGTAATCAATGATAACTTAAAACCATCTAACGAATTCATACAGGTCATCATTATCGGTGCCGGCCTAGGCGGGCTAGGCGCAGCGATAGCCATTCTCCTCGCCGGGCACAACGTGACCGTCCTCGAAGCAGCGTCTGAAATCGGAGAGATCGGAGCGGGCATCCAAGTGCTTCCCAACGCAGCACGTATCATACTCTCCTGGGGCTTGAAGGATATCCTAGAGCCTCACGCGACGTGGCCTCAGAAATGCAATTTCTGGGGATGGAAAGGCAACCACCTCTCGCAGATGGACTATCACGGCTACGCCCGAGTGTGCAAAGCTCCGTTCTGGGATTTCCATCGCGCGAACTTGCACAAGGGCCTTCTCACCAGGGCTACGCAACTGGGCGCCGAAGTACTTACCAATGCGAAAGTGCAGAACTTCACTATCGACAGCGACGAGTCATCTACAACGGTCTTTCTAGCCGACGGCCGAACTATGACCGCTGACCTTGTCGTGGGTGCAGACGGCATCAACTCCAAAGTCAGAGAGGTATTTCTCGGGAGAGAAGACCCGCCCACTCCGACAGGCGATCTAGCATACAGGCTTCTTCTCAAGACGAAAGACATGATGAAAGACCCCGACCTGCGTCCCTTCGTAGACAACCCCCAAGTGAACTACTGGGTAGGCCCCGGCGTCCACGCAGTGAACTACATCCTAAGAGGCGGCGAGCTATTCAACATGGTGCTCCTCGTCCCGGACGACATCCCCTCAGGCAGCGCCAACACGATCGAAGGCGACGTGGAAGAGATGCGCGCCCACTTCCGCCAGTGGGATCCGCGATTGGGGAAACTGGCTGCGCTATGCGACTCCAAGTCCATACTGAAGTGGCGGCTGTGCATCCGCCCGGGCCTCGAACCTACGTGGTCCGACCCCTCTGGCGCATTCACTATGCTCGGCGACGCTGTCCACGCTACGCTCCCTTACCTCGCCAGCGGTGCCGGGATGGCGCTAGAAGATGGCGGGGTTTTGGGTCTCTGTCTTGGTAGACTTACGGACAAGTCGCCGATTTCGAAGATGAAGGCGCTGCAAGTCTACGAAGCGTGTAGACGGGAGAGGACTGAGAAGGTGGTGCAGAGGGGTTCGTATAATCAGTGGATCTATCACCTCCTCGATGGGCCTGAGCAGGAAGAGCGGGATAGGAAGTTTAAGTTATTTGAAGATATGGATGCGAAGTGGCTGAGCGAGGATGAGCCTGTGCTTCCGCAGATTCAGGAGACGGGCGATGATCCGTTCCCTTGGAGATACCATGGGGTGGGCAGGTGGTTGCTCACTTATGACATGTGGCAGGATGTCGAGGAGAAGTGGAGTGCTAATACGGAGAGTGCTGTGCCGGAGGCTGTGGGTGAGACTGAGACACTGCGGCCGAGCTTGTGAAAGGCTTTCTGATATACACTGCTTCGTATTAGATGTTAGATGTTTTCATGTGAACCAATTAGTCGAAGATTTCACACTAGATAGAAACAAAACAAAGAACTGATACTATGGTAGTAGTGGGAATGATGACATCTCGTGCCACCGGCAATACTGCAAGGTGATTACATCACTAAGTTACCATGAAGCCAATTGGACTATGTAAGTGCCATAATGTAGTATTTCGTACTTAGAGTATTCATTGTCGTGAATCTATGTTCGATCCCGTTCGTTTAACATTTCCACTTGTGATTCATATGCGATGCTAGAGGGACGACTTGTAACTTGGCAGAGCTATGATTGTGGCGCTTCTTACCAGAACGCACTTGATAAACCGTTTTATATCAATTATGTAATAGTCTCTAGAGTCACTATCTAAGCCATTCTATATGAACGTAGCACGATTCTTGTCCAGTGTATACAGCCCAAATGTGACAGTTCCGCTCATTCCTTGTGATCATAAAAAGGATAATCATTGTAACCCTTGTCAAGTGGATCTGCGCCGTAGAAGGTTGATCTGTCATATGGGTTCAGAGGCCATCCGTTTCTCAGCCGCTCAACTAGGTCAGGGTTTGCAACGAAGTTTCGGCCAAAGACAATCAGGTCTGAACCCTTGTTGTTGAGTTTAGCAACCGCATCCTCACGGTTGAAGTTACCGCATGCGAGGAACTTAATGCCACCTGACTCTAGCGCTTGGCGGAATGGCGTCAGGGAGTTTTGCTTTGTTCCTTGATTAGAGGTGTATTTCTCCAGTGAAGCAAGCTTTTGCTTCTCATCTAGCACTTCGTCGAATCTCGCTTCAACCCTATGAATGCCGTTAGTCCGTGAGCCAGCCACACTAATAAGACCTAGTTGTTTGTGGCACTTGCATGTGGACATAAGCTGGGCGTTCAGCCGCTGGGAGGCTAGCTAGCTTCTTGCAAATAATAACCCAGTGCTCGTTCGGGTCACTGTCCTTAGTGTCTTGGAAGTAATTGAACGGCGAGAGGCGTAAACCGGTCCGTTCAGCCCCAATTGCTTTCGCAACGGCGGACACAACTTCGAACAGGAATCGAGATCTGTTCTCAACAGAGCCACCGTACTCGTCTGTTCTCTTGTTGACGTTATCGTGAAGGAACTGCTCTAAAAGATAGCCGTTTGCGCCTAACCGGATATCAGTTTACGTGTCCGCCACATCTAAATAGTCAACTTTCAGACTCATCGGCCAAACCTACCATGGATCTCAACACCGTCGAAACCGGCAACTTCAACAGCTCTCTTCGCGGCAGCTCCCCATTCCGCGGTGACATCATGGATCTCATCGACAGTCATAGCTCTTGGTGGGTTCTCGGCACAATCCTATGAGCATTCCGGTGTTAAAACTTATTGATCACGATCGATATCCAGCTCTCTTGGGAGTTTTTAAGCGGGTGCGAGATAGTGTAAACGAGCACACTCAGTCCCGGAAGGAGGCGTGACAATCG
Organism: Nemania sp. FL0916; assembly: GCA_022578715.1. NCBI lineage: Eukaryota > Fungi > Ascomycota > Sordariomycetes > Xylariales > Xylariaceae > Nemania > Nemania sp. FL0916. The sequence continues at coordinate 107,536 of MU390322.1, read as the reverse complement.
ACGATGACCTACTGTACCGTCCAAGTATTTCCCACTCATAGGAATCTCCCCTGACGAGATTGGCTGCTTGCCCCCGCGCATTTGTGCGGAAGAGGCTCGACCCGTATGCCACAGCTGGCAGAAGATGAAGCCCCCTTTCGCGTGGACGGCATCAGTCACCTTGCGCCATCCCTGGAGCTGCGAGTCCGTGAATACGCCGGGCACTCTGGGGTAGGCACTGGCGTCTAGGCAAATATCTGTCGCTTCAGTAATTTGCAGGCCTCCGGCGTTAGCACGGTCGCCATAGTATTTTGCCATCCGCGGACCCGGAACACCGACTCCGCGTGACTCGATCTCGCATCTCATCCTTGTGCATGGTGCCTATGGGGTTGGTTAGTAAGAGAGTTCATAGTCTATGCCACTATCACATGGGATCAGGCACAAACCTGAACGATTCGATGTGCTAGCTTCAGGCGACCCAGTTGGATGGGTATGAAGAGGGGCGAATCTTTTGTCATTTTGGGCGATGAAGATTGAGATCGTAGATTAGCGAGATTGTATATTTAGAAACTCAGCTGTGAAAATCAGCACGTCTGAACATTGAAATCTTGTTATAAGGCATTTCCATCAAATCCAATCAACCAATGGCCAATATCAAAATGGGTTGGGCCTCTGCCAGAGTGGTGGGCGGTCAGACGATCCCCTCAGGCGGTATGCATAGGTGGGGGTAGCACATCCTGTCCACCACTTTTCTTCTTTGCGATCTTCGGCATACCAGCCATGGATTTTAACGTGTAAGTGCCTATGATCGCATCGCTCGTGCTCTACGATGTTCACTAAACGATTGAATACCTATGTAGGCATGCTCTCTCCCTACATAGAATGTAGTCTTTAAACCTGTGGTTTAATTAATTAGTTTCTTTTCTGGTTCCTGCATTGCGCTTCCGATGTGGCCGCCGACAGATTAAATCAGAAACCATAGTTGCTGACGCCAACTATGACTGTTCAAAGTACATTTTCAATTTTTAGATTCTCTTAGATATTTTCACGATTCGCACTTCGCACAATTGAAAAGACGGATCAATTCGGCTCGTAGGCGTGAAGTGCTGCACGAGACATGAGTTGATGCAACTTACAAGATTGCCAAGCCGCGCGCGCGAATTGCGCAAACCCGCTAACTACGCGGCAGTCGGCCGAGGGAGCCCACCTGCTCGTGCCACGAGTCTGACCTGGACATACCACGACTAACCCGATTCTGCTAGACCCGACCATACTACTAACTTTTAGTACGAAACTCGGGCAAGGTAGAATATTGAAAGTACCTCTATGTCGCAAGCTGCCTGTCTTGTTGTTTTGATCAAAAATCACGACCGCAGCTGCATGATGGCAGCCGCACGATCGCAGCTATGTCAGGACATTACAGCTCCGCACTAAATTTGCTACTAAACATGGAATACAACAACATAAAAATCAATACGGCAGCGCGATTCGTAGTACGATTCGCAGCGCGGTCAAACGCGTTCTAAAAACGTATTGAAATTCTATGGTGGAAGGGAAAGGAGGAGACGGAGCCGCAAAGCTGTCCAGGTGGCTGCCGCACCTATCTACGGCTAGGTCATGTGACCTGTATGTGACCCACTCAAAGAGCCACCACAGCCACAGGCCAGCCACAGCTCCTGACTGTTGCGCAACACCTGCATTCACGCAAACATGCAGTATAATTACAAGTGCCCACTAATTTACTAAGAAATATAGAATCCAAAAACATCGTTTGGTGACTGCTGTTGTGTAGCGGGCAGCGGCTGCAAGTAGGCAGAAGTGGGTTGGTAGCTGTGGCTGTGGTGGCGTTATAGTGGGTCTGGTCACCTGACTTGGCAATACGGTAGATAGGTGCGGCAGGCAGCTTCGCGGCTCCGTCTCTTCTTTTCCTTTTCATTATATGATTTCAATACGTTTTTCGAATGCGATCAACCACGCTGTAAATCGGACTTTGTAACAATGTTGTGACGTTCTATGTTTGCTAGCTAATTTGGTGGGGGACTGTAATGACCTAACATAGCTGCGATCGTGCGGCTTCAAACCTTTAATCATTTTGATCAAAACAGTAGCCTGCGGACATAGAGGTACTTCGAATATTCCGCTCTGCCCGAGTTTCGCACTAAAATTTGGTAGTATGGTCGGGTCTAGCAGAATTGGGTTAGTCGTGGTATGTCCAGGTCAGACTCGTGGCACGAGCAGGTGGGCTCGGCCGAGGGTCTGTAAGTCTTGGCGGGTACAATTTTCAGCGTGCCTAGTGCCTGATTCAACTTCGAACAATTTTTATTCTGGGTCAGCGGTAATGTCCGTTTTCTAGGGCTTGCGTCAGCTTGAAAGGCGCGAAATTTTCTTCGAGATGAAATGCGGGTGAATCAGCATATCAATGTCCCTTTCGCTGCAAGCGTAATGACCAAGTATGTAGGTATGCAGTCACTACGGCGCCACTGCGGTTATAACGTTTCTCTACTAACAGCTCACTTCGTCCAATCATCACTCTGCTCGAATTAATGCATGTAGTACGGAGTAAAATCCATAACAATGTATTATACTTTACGGCCCCTATTCAGGACAGGGCCGCGATTCCCAACATGGTATTAATATATTGTTAACACAACGAGTTCGCATGAAATGGCCCCCAATCGATTTCCCGTTTTCTAATGCCATGGTAGCACCCGGATCTACACGCTAGTTTAAGACAATAACGTCGCGACTATTCCGCAGCGCCAGGAATTTAAGCGCCCGCTGTGTGATACGCACATCTTTGGCTTCGCTCGTTGGCTACTGCTGAATTAGTCTATGCCGGCGCAACCAGAAATTGCATTTCCGTTCTCGAAGACTCTTTGTTGCGTTAGTTTTCGGGATGTATCCGGATGCGCTACCAAGCTCAACAATAGCGCTGTACGATTTTTCTTCCGCGCCCGAACAAAAGAAAGGTCTAGAGCACTGCAAGGGGTTATTAAGGATTCAATAGTATTCCAGCCACAGTGAGGCTGTCAAAGTTCAGATGCACTAAACTATAATCGGATAATTGCGGTTGAGAATCTGGAACAAGTCCACAAGAGGAAAAGGGGGCGCCCTTAGTTTCTATTTCGAGATCAAAACAAGCTTTCTCTTCTGCAGGTCTACCCTGTCTGTCTCCAACCCAACTTAGGTACCTAAGGTTAATCTTTATCCAGGAACTTATGCATATGCTTGACTTGACTATGTCTATCTATCTAGTATATGCTGTGAAGCATATAGTTAGTTATGGTATTTAGTTATGGCACTTATGAGTATTGATAGGAGTATATATCGACCGTGCCGGGTAAGTACCTAGGCAAGTATCGATAACCGGCGAATACTCCACTGAGTTACGCGTACAATGATAAGTACCTATCTTGCAGACAAATGGCAGGTACTTGGGCATGTACGGAGCACACTGGAGCCGTGGACTTGGCTAATGTCGCTAGACCTTACAGAACATCTATTTAGCGAGCTTACCTCGTATAGTGTGTACACTAAGGTACACTAACATCGAACTGGAACGCCACCTATAATGTAGGTCTGTTAAGTACTGGCAAGTCAGGCTCACTAAGATGGAAATCCCTACCGAAAAGAAAAGGAGACTTCCTTTCATGTTATCATTATGCGTTGGTCACATCAGGTTACTCGTAAGCTGACAATTCACACGGTAAGTAATGGCTCATTTTTCTTGCCCATCCTGCGCCGCATTGCAAGCTACCTACGTTAAAGACTCTGACAACTGGTGTAGCGCCATGATGATATTAGCCTACTTCATTATCTGCATGCAGATGTTGCCGGCCAGAAGAGCACTTGATCCCGACCATGTCAGGCATTCTTGGCGCACTAACCCATCGCTTTAAGAAGAAATCTATGCTAGGTATCAAGATGCGAGTGCTCAGCCCAGGAGGATGTACTGCTTCTTACACTAGTGCACAGGGCCTTTTCTCCCTGGAAACCGAATCCATTCGGCAAGTTTTTCAGCGGATACTTTGTGCGGAGCCACGTGTGTCGGTATTAGGTACACTACATCTACAAAGTATATCGATATTATATCGACATTGTTTATACTACATATGTGAGTAACGTGTCAATACTACTCTGCATATACTATCTATTTATATTAAATTGTTATACAACTTCAATATCGTTATTTTGGATCTTGCCTCATCCCGAGATGCTACCCAGGACCAAGACAGGGGAATGGTGTATCTTGGTACATCTTAGACATGCATTGGGGGCTTTGACTCATGGGGCCCTCTCTTCCTTCATCCATGACCCTGCAATGCAGTATGTACATTCCTGGGTACCATCGCGGGTTCGGAACTCATCAGCTTATTTTGCTGCAGCTTCGATTCTCGATTCCAGCCTTACCTGGAGCTGCTGGCTAGCTCTAGCTCTTAGTTGGCTTTCTCTTTGACCCGTGACCACTATGATATCATGAAGCAGGGCGACGGCATGTCAAGGAAGTGAGCCAATGGAGCTGACTATAGTCTTGCGGGGAACCACCACATTCCGCTGTCTTATACGAGGTCGGGCTCGCTTTGTTATTACCAGAACCCGTGGCGCGCTGCTAAGAGCCATTGGACAGCTCAGCAATACCAATTGACATTAGTGTAAGTGAATTTTAATACATACAACAGGGTACTTTGGTCACTGCACTAGCAGGATGAATCCTTTTCTCTCCCTCCTCGTAATTGTCTGGCGCAGACGCATGACCCTGGCACGGTAGTCCTTTAGTGTAGCCGATGAGCCGAGCATCCACCGACCAGTTGTTTATTAAATAGACCGCCATGCCATCGCGAACCCACACAAAGACTCTCCTGTGTCTTGGCTCATAGGTCTTAGATCTCTCGCTAGGCTCTTGGCTCTGCCTGTCACCGACGACTTGGTTGTCACTCGTTTATTTATCCACAACCCGGCGCGACTTAATCATCTAATTCTCTTAATACACCGCCAGGCTGTGAGGATAATCATGATACGCACTCTGTTGTCGCAAGCCCTCTGTGGCGCCACCCTCGTGGCAGGACTCCCTGGGCTCAAGAGGGATGTCGAACCCTCGGCTCCTCTAATACCTTTCACTGGGATGAACCATAATCTGGTGCCTTTTGATCAAGCGGTCCAGATATATGCCAATGCTCCCAAAGCGGACTCAGACCCGGCTACCTACAATGACACGGGTTCGGCTTCTGAGGTGTCAAGCGCCCAAGGTCCCTTCGCGGGTACATTCGTATCCGCGGCTTCATGCGCCTCGAACCCCAATGTCCGCTACGAGTGGGACAACTACTCGGCCTCGGACAAGCAAGCACTCATGGCCGCTATCAAGTGCCTGATGGGCAAGCCGCCGTCCGGAACCTTCCCTCCATCAACGAGTAGATATGAAGACTTCGCCCGCCTACATCAAATGTACACGCCGAACATTCACCAGAACGCGAAGTTCTTGCCATGGCACCGATACTTCGTTTGGGTTTTCGAGCAGGCCCTGCGAAACGAATGTGGCTTCAACCGAGCTTTCTTCTGGTTTGATGAGACCAAGCACGCAGGTGCCTTCTCATCTTCGGACGCCTTTAGCTCCGCATACCTCGGCACTCTGGGCGCCAATGACCACTGCGTGACTGACGGCGCCTTCGCCGGGCTGACTTGCCATATCGGTCCTGGTACTGGCAACACCAACCACTGTCTGGCCCGGCATGGCAATTCTGCAGACACCGCGCAATGCAGCACTGCCTACGTGAATCAGGTGAGCAACATTTCGCTTGAGAATCTATCTACAATTGGTTTTTTGGGCATGAAGTTGGGAATGCCTAGTGCCGCGGCAACCTATACTCTGGGAGCATTTGGAGCCCATATGCATTCTAGCTGCTTTAAGTCCGAAATAACTAACTCGGATTGTTACAGTGCATGGGGAACGCTGATTATGCCGATTTCGAGAGATGTCTCGAGTACGGGTAAGTGCTCATATTGCTTTCATCAAACCATCAATCCGAGTTTCTAACAGTTACTCCTAGCCCTCACGGATATGGTCACAACGGCGTTGGCGACGTCATGGCAGATGTCTACGCCTCGCCTTCTGAGCCTTTCTTCTGGTTCCACCACACCTTTGTTGACCGCGTCTACCGTGTTTGGGAGCTCGCGGACCCCAACAACCGATACAACTCTATCAACGGCAACGACATCAACGGCAACCCGATCTCTCTCGACACGCCGCTTTACTACGGAGGTCTTGCGCCCGATATCAAGATCCGCGACGTTATCGATACCCTCTCTGGCGGTACCGTGTGCTACCGCTACGACTATTAAAAGGATATGAGACTCTATTAATCTGGGTACTGCACAGCGCTAATATTGCATTCACCTGTATATGATATACCAGTGTCTGTGTACGCTTTCGTCAATTTTAGGATATAGCACGGTGTCTTCATTACGTCAATTCCGCGAGGAACAAGAGCTGCTGTATTTTGGGCTGAATTAATATTCTCATAACGACGTGTACATAGCAACGGCTTTGAGCTGTCACGGGAATTAATTATACAATTACTTTCATCAAACTTTACGTGGAATGTGGAGTAGCATGTGCGGATAATATCGATCGGCCGCGTGAGGTATGCCAGTGATTCATCGAAACAAACAAGATCCAGGCAGAGTGCCGACAGTTGCTTGAACACAACAACAAACACTAGATAGAGCCTTTGCGCAATATAGGCTAACTCTCTATGACATTATCCCATGTGACGGGGCAACGTATCCGACACCAATTGCCCATGCCATCATTGGTGAAAGAGCGGCCCCCTTTGAGCCTGGTTATGCCGAAATTACGGTATTCCTAACACGAGGCAGGCTCCCAGTACGTCCTTTCGAGCCGACCGCTTCTTCCGGATCCTCCTCCTACCTCCCAGCCGAATTTCGCAGCCATTATACCTATGGAGGTGGAGGTGCCAATCCCCAACATAAGTGATACCCCAGAGCTACCATTACACAAAAGGTAACACGAAAGCTCGGAGAATTGGTCGCGGGCAATGAGTAGCGTTGCCAAGTTTCTTAGCTAAGACGAACTTGGATACACCGTATAGTCGCGTAGGAATCGCTTCGTATACTATTGCACTAGCATTGTGATATACTTCGTGGTATGGCAACATTTAGCTGCTTTGCCGCATGTCAGCTGATCTTGGCATTTGCGGCAAAGAGAAATTGTCGGTCCGACAGCTCATAGCCTACTCAAAGAACAGTATAGGTATCTCGTGTTTGAAATAAGCAGTACTTGTTGAGATTCCTCTACAACGTCTTACTCAGTCTCATCAGACAGATGTATTGTGCCCCCAAAGACGGCAACAAATTGCGATAGCTTATGGTTATGGGACACAATGATACTCAATTCAATGTAGCTTTTGAAAATGCATATTGGCTGATGACATTACCATGACTTGTATAACTATGAACTTCGCGGTAGCCCTTATCACTAACACCTGTGTTCTCATATACCCATATAAAGGACTTAGGGCGGATAGTTAGCCGCGCAGTATAATTTTTCATGCCTAGCATTCTGTTAAGCTTGGTATCAATGCCGCGAAGGCTATTAGGCCTTTGCATCTGTCGGAGCTGATGTGAGTGCTATACTGCAGCCGCGCAGGACTTTACGCGAGGTGGTAACTGAGCAAATACGAAATAAGTGTCGGCCCCCATGTTTGCCGTCCATTGCCCCCGGCACGGTTTATACGAGATATGCGGGATTGGGTATGTGTTGTCAGAGCCAGAACTGGGGAAGGATTCGTCTTATGGGATGGTACTTAGTCAATGTTAACCGTTAAAAATCTTGATATTAAATAATAGGGGTCTCATACAGATGAAGCAGGACTCTTGATGCGAGAAACTGGGGGAACTATCTGGTTGTAGGATGAGAGAGATATAGCAGCTGTCAAATGATGATTAATAATAAGTAAGTACGGACAGTAAATACTCTGTACTAAATCGTCCTTTGATACGGACAATTTCACCTCTTGATAAGTAGTCGGCCAGCCTCGTTTTACACTCTTCAGATGTTGGTATGGCAAAGACAAGGAGAGAGCCCGAGACGCACAGGCACCCGCAGAGGAACAACAATAGGCGGCACGACTAGAAGGCAGCAGAGTAGCAATCGGATGAAATTAAAAGGCTGACGTTGATTGTAAGTTAGAGTTACTTTAGTTGCCCCCAGCCTTTGCATAGACTTTCACTTTCGGCTTCATCCTGCGCCAAGATTCAGCCTGCTGTAGCATAAAGTATGTAGGGTGACAGCGGGGGTTTGACAGGTACCTCGTACTTATTATCGTAGCATCTCAGAGCTCCGAACCCGCAAGCCGCATGCATGTAAACGGCTCAGGTCAATCAATGCCTGGTCCCCAATCTTGAGCCCTACCTGGATAGACCGAGTAGTAGATCGATGGTATCAGAGCTCACTCGGCACAGGATGCCCTGTACCGTTCACTAATTAGTGAACCCTTCGCATAATCATGCGTCCACAATGAATTTCTTCACTTAGCCTTATGATTTCTGGATAACCGAGAACTAATATATATCCGGGCCCTCTGGACATCTAGCCTCCTGATGTGCAATTCTAGTAGGACCACGCTTAGGTATATCAAAGACGCTTGTCGAGGCGTGATTTGAATGGATATAGATTTTGAACACTAAAGGGGGACATCGTGAATAAAAATTCCAACTTCGCACATATTAATACTGTGACATGTGCGACAGGATAATGCGGGAACAAGATAGTCACTCACTATATGCGGCTTCGTGAAGAGAATAGTAAGTACGAAGTATATAGACAATATGGATTCATCCGATAGGCGTAAGTATCACAGTGAACAGAGCACCTGTACTATCTAGGAGATCAATACAGTGTCTTTAGTCTAAGAATTGTAGCCCACACTGTCTGTTTATCCTTACCTAGTAGGCGCATAAAAGTCTCATGCATAAGTCGGAAAATTCAACAATTGATGTAATTGGCGTATACGAGCACAAGCTTAGCCTGCTTAGGCGTCTTCAGAGGTTCCTCCACTCTGTGCCTACAGGGGCAATCTACCTAACAGCTAGGTGAATTAAGCAGCTAACCTGCCTATGCATGTACGGTAGTAGACCTGCGATCCCTGCTCAGCACCTGCATCCGCCCATTCACCGCTCAAATACCGTATCTGCTTGAAATCTAACTACTTTTTGCACATCTTGCTGTCGCACCAGGCTCAAAAATATATATGAAATTGATCGTTTATCCCGAGAGGCCGGAGTAACATGTCCAGCTCCGTAGTCCAACTCTTTAACGACATCCCTGATGATGAAATCCAGCGGATCAAGGCTCTGCGTCAAGTGGCCGATATAGCCCAGAACCTATGGATGACAGAGCCTGGATCACCAGACCTCGACCTTCTTGCTGAGAAGGTCGGCGATGCTGCTCGTGTTGAGGCGAATAGGATACCATTCGGAGAATCTGGAATTCTTGAATTCTTCTGTTCAATTGTATCGACTGCTGGTGTAAGGGCTCCTCTTATTCTCCAGTGCCTGCGCATCATCGGCAATTCGTCTGCCGACAAAGGTGAGTGAACGACTTCCTTTATTGAGGCTCGAACAAGGAATTAATTCGATCTCAGACGAGAATAGAGCCAGAGTGCTCGCATCAGGCTGTCTGCCAAGCATAGTGTCATTGTTGAATGACGAATCAATCTTGGCTGTTGTCATTTCCGTCTTGTTCAATATCAGTCTTGACTACGGTGAGTACCAACAACACATGGATACGCGGCCGACTTTGGCTGACTAGGCACCAGAACCCGCACATAGGACTATTTATGAAGCTGGGATCAATCCCGAGCTCATCAGCCTTCTATCTAGTTCTCGACTAGAAGGTGAACCCGTGTTGGTGAGCCAGGTCTGCAAGCTCCTCGGCTTCGTGGCCACCCAAGGTAAGGCATAGCAAAACTTAAAAACTCGATAACTATCGAGACACAGCTGGCTAACGCAGAAACAGAGCCCAAGGCGAATCTCGTGCACCCTGCTACGCCTTTCGTCTTATTGAGTCTAGCTAACAGTCAGCCCTTGCCACCCGACGCGAAATATTTTCTTGGGCTGACTTCGGTGGCGTTAATTTACCTCGCCCAGGAACAATTTCAACAGACCTTTCTCAAGACCCCTGGCTCAATTGATCTTTTCCTGCAGACATTCTTTACAGCATGCACGACTCTAAACGCCTCCCAGGAGGGCCCCGAGGACGAAGGGCAACTCAAACGGGTACAAATTGCCTTTACGGCTTCCCTATCTGACTTGTCCGCACAACCTCTATTTGCGTCGTTATGCCGCCTAGAAGGCCCCGAAGTCGAGACGCTGCAGCGCTGGATCTCAGGGACGAACATTCCGCTCCAGTCGGCAGCCTGTCTCGCGCTCGGCAATATTGCTCGCGAGGACGAGAAGTGTACCTACCTTGTCCAAACATCCGCCATTCACGAACCGCTCATCTCAATTCTTGCCGACCCCGCCAATACCGATGCCGGTCTCCTGCATTCCGTCCTTGGCTTCCTCAAGAACCTGGCCATCCTACCTGCTAATAAGATAATACTCGGCAATGCCGGACTCCTCGAGACTCACGTACTTCCACGGATCTGGGGCATAGACACGCAGACACCACAAGTCCAGTTTAATGCCGTCTCCCTCACAAGACTCCTTCTCGTAGAATGCCCGGAGAACGTGCGTCGCATGTGCATGCCGCTCAGCGACAGCGAAAACTCGACGTCCACAACACAAGCACGATCAAAATTACATCTGTTGATGGACCTGAATGCACGGTCGCACCAGGAGCCGACACAGATGGAAACGGCAAGAGCCACCATGACCGTCTGCCGCGTCCTGCACTCCAGCTCCGGCGGTCCCCAGAGTATACTATCCTGGATGACCTTTCCCGACCCCGTCGCCTTACCACTGTCGGCATCCTTGTCTCTAACCGATAGAGCCGAGGCAGAATCGGACCGCTATCGAGCGGCCTTCTATGCGAGCCATGACACAATCACGACAGCGATGCTCCGCCTCGCCCAGCAGAGCAAATTCCCCGTGCTCAAGTCCGAGCTGCTCTTTGTGTTCGCGCTCATGGCGGGCACACGCTCGGGCGCAGCAGCGGTCGCGCGCATCGCTGAGCAGCTCGTCCCACTGCTGACAGAGGCCGTAAGAAGCGACAAGGCGACAACGACGCCGCCGCCAGCTGCCACGTCGACCACTACGTCTGAGTTACAATCTTCGTCTTCCGCCGAGGAGGACCCCGTGGCGCACCTGGCCGCACAAGCCCCGGTCCCCGCGGGCAGCGCGCAGAAGACCAGGCCGCCGCCAGCAGGGGCAACAACGAACCACGATTACGACCGGGCGAACGCGCTTGCGCTCCTCGCCGGGCTTCTTCGCTGGTGTTCCAAGGAGATGCCCGAAGCCGCGAAACTCGCGCTCCAGACCCTTCTGCGCGAGGGCGGGCGGCGGGTGGTGCCGGAGCCGAGCGACAATGACAATGACAAGAACCAACTTCTCCAGCAGGTCGCTGAGCTGTTGAGAGAGGAAGAGGTGGTGCCGGTGCCGGTGCCGGTGCCGGGCGACAATGACAAGTACAAACTTCTCCAGCGGCTCGTTGTGCGGATGAGAGAGGAAAAAAAGAAGAACCCCTTTGACGAGAACTACTTTATCCAGCAGCTCACTGAGCTGTTGAGAGAGGAAGGGGTGGGGCCGGGGCCGGGCGACAATGACGAGAACAAACTTCGGCTCGCTAGGCTGAAGAGAGAGGAACGAAATAAAATCTATGACAAGAACTACTTTGTCCAGCAGCTCACTGAGTTGTTGAGAGAGGAAGGGCGAATCTAGGAGGCAATACGAAGCTTGATTTACTCGGGCAGTAATTAGGTAGCTCAGAATAGGAGGACGTCGGAGAAGCTGGCTATACTTCAGGTAGAAACTAAAATTGGCGTTGTAGTTCCCTCGGTGCGTTGCGTTACAATGCGTCTGTCGCGTTGTGTTGCGCTACAGATCCAATATACGCTGTCTATACATAGAAATTGATTTAGATAGTACATATGAGCTCGTCCTAATCATCTGATCATTTATCACTTCTGAACGCGGAACCGATTTATTATCGTAGGTTGGCTACAGTCAAATGAATCACCGATTCTTCGAAGAAATCGTATATACTATTCATATCACTTGTTGCAAGCATGGGCCGACCTGTAGTTTTTGTGCTTTCTTTTTGTCCGTTCATTTACCGTTACGTTACGACCTAAAGCCAACCGAGAGATGCAATAATGCTGAGGGGTCTGGTCTCCTGGTCGTCCATCCCCATAGTTTAAGGGGTTTTAATGCGTGGTGGCTAGTACATGCCCTTCCTTCTGCTCGCTGCCGCTGCTAACGCACGCAAGAGGGGGGATAATTACCGCAAGAGCCGACCAGCCATGACCATCCGCGACCAACTAACAACACAACAAACGAAAGCAGGAAATCCCTTAAAGAATGCCCGTCCGTAGTACTCCCGTGCAGTCCCGCATGTAGGATTCTCATCCGTCGTGTCTTCGCGTCTATTTCTTGTTGGCCTCGGCCTCGGCCTTGTCCTTGGCCCGCTTTTCCCGCACACCCACCAGTCTGGCGTCGCTTCTGGCTTTGCGGAGAGCGGTGTAGGCACCACCCTCGACGGGTGCGGGCATATCGCTCTTCTTGATCTCGGTGACGCCCTCGGCGAGGGGAATGATGGGCAGAGAAGCGCTGATGCTGGAGACGGTCTGGGTCTTGCTGAGATCGATGTCCTTGCTGTCACCAGCCTTAGGGTGCTTGGCGCCCTTGCGGGGGAAAACGATCAGGCGCTCCTTGTAGGCCTTGAGGCGGGCGACATTGATGGCCAGAGACTCCTCGCTCAGGTTCTGGCGGCGGTAGTCGACGGAGATACCGACGGTAGGGGCGACGAGACGAGGGATGCCAGCTTCCTATTATAGTAGCATCCGTTAGTACTCTATCATAGGCGACGAGAGCAACTCAATTTGCAGGTTCAGCATCCCGAGGGCAGAATCCCCTGAAAATGCCGGACATGCTGCCAGATCCTCCCGCACAAGGGCGAATGTATGATATACCTTCAGCTCAGCAAGAGAGAAACCACGGCCCTGGCGAACTTTGCGGTTGTATTTGATGGAGGGGCAGCGGACGATCGGCCGTAGCTTGTCGACGGGTCGGGGAGCGAGGGCAGCAGCCTTGACAGCGCGGGCCTTGCGACGAGCGATCTTCTTGGTAGGCTAGATTCAATAGACACCCGAGTTAGAATGCATTGCTCTTCATGTAGATCGTGACCTTGATCTTGATCCTGATCCCGATCTCGCGCCTCGACTCTTAGGTTCTCTGCTGCGTACCTGATCGAAGTGTAGCTTTACGCGAGTTTGCCAATCCTTGCGGAAATCTATATGTCCATCAGTTTCCAGCTCGTTCCGTCTGCACAGATCAATCGGTGAATGGTTTGTTCGGAGGGACCTCAACCAAAAAGCCCAACAACTTCCAAGCCCTGGTGGGGGATGTCATGTGGATTTTTGGTCAAGGGTTCCTTCTTCAAACTCGACATCGGGTATCGCTAGGGTCGGGATGAGGGTATCGTACGGTTTTTCTCTGTGCATCAGTTAGCATCGCATGGCTTGTTGTCGCATTGATTTGGGAAGAAGTGGGAACGCACGAATCTGGTTATTGTGCTTGATCGCCTGGACAGAGATACAATGTCAGCCAATTGAAACATCATAGCAGGAAGCCGTCAGAGAACTCATTTCATACCATTGTGACTGTCTGCGATCAAGATGGGGGATTGTCAAGAGTGCTTGTCGCGGGTCGTCGATATCTCCAGATTGAGGCGCCAGAAATTCCCAGAGGTAGAGTCTCACACCTTACCAAACTAGCCCGCACTTTCGGCAAAATTTTGGAAGGGCACAAAAACCCTACTGCGCCTCACTATGGCTGCGTAGGTGGGCTTGTGGCTAAAGGAGTGGGGCCACCTATGTTGAATGCGGGTCAATGGAAACTTGCTGGATTTGGAATTGACCTTGAGCACTACTTGAGGTACTTACAAATCTGGCATGCAGACCGTGCAGATGTGCCTTCCCACTGTACCTGCTTGCCGCGAAGCTTACCTATGTAGGAATGGCCTACACCAGCCCAGCTAGATTCTCTGCTGGTCTGTGCTCTGCAACTTCACGCCCCACCTACAAATCCCCCCCCCTTTTCGTACAGAAGCGCTAGTCAAAATTGACTATTATGCCTGGCTATGATGAATAGTATTAATTATCGTGATCAGTTCTAAGCAATCAAGATGAATTGGGCGGGAACGTGAGCCGCTATCTCATCAAATGCTGCTTTGGTGCAGTGAGTCATTGACTTCCAAGGTTTTCGCTCCTGGTTAAGTACAGCGAATTTCTATTGGTTATTTGTGGTACTGATTAGCGAGAAATTGCCGGTAATAGTCTAGCTTCAGTCAGGAGTGAGTACATTTAAAGTCGCTGCACCGAAGCAACATTTAGTGGAATATTCAAGCCGTGCTTGGTTTTGGATTCTTCGCACAGACTCCCAGAGATGTTGCCCATAATTAGATATCATGCTCAGCAACTGATTCTATCGCCTGCTCTCAGTAAACTCTTGACAGCGCCAAAATAGCACCAGGCGGGAATAGCCAATGAAAGCTTACAGCTTTAGTTGAGATCTCAGATCTATCACGGCGCCTATACATAGTGCAGACAGTCAAGCGTCTAATTTGATGACGTTTTACTTTTACTGTAAGGCGTGAGTAGTGCTGCGGTATAGTGTTGCATTCCTATTCCTCGCCAAATCCTTAGATCAGCTTAGCCTATACAAGACATTATGGCACAAAATCCGCGAGAATTTTACAATAACAAGACTGTTGAGGGTTTGCTGGAGAGCGCAATCATGTACGGAAAACAAACCACGTCTGATCTAGCGGATCAGGTCTGAATAGCTAAGGCCGTTAGGGTCTAGGAAGCAAGCAGGCATAAGCGCCTTAGTCATTCAGAAGCAAAGAAATACTGCCAGCAAGTAAAACTAAGCCCAAAATGAAAGGGGACTCTAACATACTACATAGCAATGTTAGCTCATCACGGCTATCTACCAAATTTATTAGAGATTTTGGACTGTTTCCACAGGTCATCAAGGTGCTTGAAGCCCTGCTGGAAAGTCTCACAAGTAGGAATAAATTGTATTGGTACCAATAAATTGATTTGTCGGCAGTACATTGCACAAGAAATACTGATGACTGAAAAATGGATGTTGGCAATACAGGCAACTGGCATACTCACTCTCCATCTTAAATTGGTAAGACTCCCCTACTTACTAAGTAGGTAGGAGCTCAGTGAATATTTCAAGGTCTATCGCTGTTTTTAGTTGAGTTCTAGTCGCAATGACTGGTAGTGTTTCTTCGCCGACGAATAATCAAGGCGAAGTTGGAGTACGGTGCTGGAGCTTTCTGGGTTCAGTGAGCTTTGGCTCAAATATTCATTTATTTTCAACATTGGGCCAACGCTGAATGTTAATCAAACGATGAAAACGTATGAACAACCGCTTAAAACAGATTGCCGCCAGTGGCTTTTTAGTTAAGAAGCTCTAAAATGTTTAGGGGGACCAAAAACTTTAATAATTGTTTGCTGAAATGAATGGGGAATACGAAGTAGCATGGTCCTTTTTTGAGTACCCCTTCGGCATCGGCACCCTCGTGGCGCAAATGAGCATACACTGTCTAGATAACAATCTGATTAAGATAAATCCTATTATATACTCCATGTACTGATGCTGAGCCGTTAGAGTGACAGACGAACTCCCTGCAGGTACCGGTTGTAGCAGAGCTGGGGGGCTTTTGTGCCGAACTCAGGGCGAAAATGATAATTGCTCTGGTAGCTCGAGGCTAAATCTAGCCACGGTGGTCTAGCAATTGTTGAAAGCATGCAATGAGAGCTACTAGTGTGGCCAATGCCTCCGTCTATGGCTAGATTTCTTTGTCTTCGCGGTCTTAGCCTCCCTTAACTCCTCATCAACGCATAGTCCCTTTAAGATGACGATAGTTTGCTACTTTGCTAGGGAGATATTTACACCAGAGTGGTTACAGCTACTTTCTTGCGTAAATATAGATCTGTTAGACCTCTGAGAGCTACTGAACGGTTTGAGAATCGATTGATTTTTCTATTAAACCTTAAATCACACTTCGTCTACGACCTAGCTGCATACAGATTTCTTTTCATTCTGTAAACTCCTTTAATTTACCCAACAGGCTTGGTATATGTATATATGTCGAGGTACGTATACAAAAGACTCCAAATGGCTAAGTATCCGACTTCATAATGGTCTATTATTGCCGTAAGGCACGCGCGGTGTTGTGGTATAGTGCTACATTCTTGTCTCGTGAAAGCATACGTCCTTGTATGGGTGGGCCAAGTATTCAAGTCGCAGACCACCACGAGTCTAAGGGATGGTATATGTCTGTGTAACAAAAGACAGCACCGATAACGGGGTGCACCGATTCGAGAAATACAGTAAAATAAGGAGTACGTCACGGCTAGTTCGCGGGTGTGCTCGGGGTTATGTTGTTGTACAGAAAAATGAAACCGCAGTCATGTTTCAAAGTAATACTCACAGAGTGAAACACCTCGCTTCCATGTATTATTACTCCAATTGGAAAGTATCGTTGGGCGGAAATTTAATGTTTGGTAGAGGAGTGTACACCCTCCACACGTAAACCCCGCAAAGCCTCACAGACCACTTGCTGATTCTACCATCACACGTAGCCATGTGCGCATCACAGAGGGTTCCCAACTGTACGCGCTTAGATCTCTTAGGGGAAATAGATATTTTATGTAGTTAAGGCTTGGTGTTTTTGGTTGGTGTTTAATCACATCGAAATTCCTTATGGCCGCACGCATCAACCAAGCAAGGGAGGCATGACCCGACTATAATTAGTCACCAGCTAGACCTTAATCCTGTTGTTTGTTGCATTTCGGACCTGTTGTCAACGTTATGATTTCGCAGAGGTGGGCCGCAACACCGGTTTTAATCGCGTCGGCGGCGGCCGGTGAATGCTGATGTTACAGAGATTACCTACCGAGCCGATTGTGTGTCACTGTCATGGCATTGAATATTACCATTGGTGGTTAGAGTATTACAAGACAACATAATGTTCTCTTTTTCCAAAAATAAATAAATAAATAAAAAATAAATGAGAAGAAATCGGGATTTGGTCCTCCAATACCCAGCTAGTTTGCTAATAATAGGGTATGTACTGTAGTTTGAGTTCTTGGCGGCACTTGATTCTTTAGCGGTACGGGTCATCCCGCCCTTGATACAGTTTTTCGGGGCCACTTTCAAATGATTAGAACCGGCCCAAGCCCGGTGATCTATTCGGTGCAGCTATTGTGACTACCTAATACACCAGATTCAAATTCATGCAAACGAGTATTTAAATTCAGCTTGGGTTAATCAACTCTTTGCGCTATGAAGACTTGGTGATTTTTTGCTTCCTCAGCCGCAGCAGGAAAAAGGTCAGTGGCCGGAAAATCCAAGTTAACATAGTGTTGTTTTAAAGTAGCCTCTTCGGGCTCGTTTTTATCTGCATATAGAAACCTCAGATACAATTGCCGGCGCCACGAGAGGATCACTACAGGTGCCGTAGAGGGTAAATGATCCAGCGGAACTTAGAACTTGATATGTAAACTTGAAGGGTCTCTGGCTGTTTGAGAGGGACGAAACGAACTTGACACCTGTCCGGTACCTAGGAATAGTGGCCTTAGTACCCTCGCTCTCCGATCTATCATAATGTACTCGGTACCGCAATACTTTTACGGCCTCGTAATTTCTTTCCGAGGGGGTGCCCTCGGCCCTTCTCAGACTGTAGACAGAGCTACTAAGCCATCCACCCTGTGCTCTACCATCTGCACTTCTCGGACTAATATAGCGGGATCATAATCCATTGACCCACTCTATGGCTTGAGGTCTAAGCTTCTCCTATTGGCATGGGATGCAAACACAGTGACCATATGGTATAGGTACAGCCACTGTATTCCTGGGTACAAGGCATGCTCCTTGATTAGTGGCCATAGTAGTAGGCTTTTCCCGGCTCGGTACTTGAATCTCTTCTTCCCGTGGAAGAGTTACAGGAGCTTGCTGATATATTAGTGAGCTCCAGTATCGCCTACTGGACCTATCATACGGTTCAGTTTATAGTGCGGTAACGCCGACCGAACAAGGGTGACGCCCTTTTGTTTGCTTAGCGCAGGGGGGGAGAATGATTCATAGATACCTACCCATTGTGACAGCAGGTGTGTCAAGATCCAAAAATTAATCGCGTAACGTTCACCTTGGGAGCACACAACTGGGAGGCTGGTCAACACAATCCTTCTACCTCGGAGGTCATATAATTATGGACGCCTTGCTACTCAGCGTTGTGCAAAGTATCACAACGAGCGGCTAGGAAGCCCCTATATCCCTCGGTAATGAGCCCAAGGTAGTGCCACCCGGAGGTATAAAGGCATTGGTGTTCGCCTCGAATTACGTGAAAAGATCACCGCGTCTTTCTCCTTCTTATGTAACACGACGTCTTCTTACCAATAATAGTTGGCTCACCAATCTACATTGCTATTCACTTCGCTATCCCATTGATCAAAACATGGCTGGGGTTCCTCAGCCCACTGAGCTCGAGAACAAGTCAGCACTAGAGTATGTGTCTATCCGATAAAGAAAGATTGCTAACGACTTACAGGCTGGCCAGCTTGGCTCCGCTGGGGGACTTGGTTCTCCGTTGTGGCCACAAGGTCTGGGTAGTCCATAAGGCTATATTGGCGAATAAATCTCCTTGGTTCCGTCAAGCTCTTGTTGGTGCGCCTAATGTATGAGCCAAGCTTGTCCATATTGGTGTGATATAATTAATTTTTTATCTAGCAACAGGGTCCTGCCGGACTCATCACAATTGAAGAATTCAGTCCCGCAGAAATTGAAAGTCTGCTAGAATATATTTATGGAATGAGTAAGTCCTCATCTTACGCCCCTATAAATATTAAGACACAATCTGTTTCTACTATATGCTAATTGTTCTAGTTGATGACAATACGTGGGCCAGGATAAGGGGAGGCAGATCCATGGCACAATTTTCCAGTATGTTGACTGCAGATTTGAAATTTGCTCTTTTACCTTGCCCGTCATAAAAGAAAACGCGACGTACTTCCGAACACGGTCAAAATTTAGATCCAATTGTGAAAACTAATGATATACATTGAATTACAGTGGCTCTCTACGACCTATCAGACTTCTTCGAGATAGATGAATTAAGATCATACTCTCACAGGGTCTTTGTCCGGCATTTAATTTCCTTCGCATCGGACTTCCAACTCTATGCCGGCCCGTACGAAGTCGATGCCGAAGAAATTATCAAAATATTTGAAGACGTGTATGGGTGGGACGATAGATCACCTGCAGTCGCTGTTATACGGCCAGTATTAGGTATGGTATTCAGTGAGATACAATACCGCCTTGAGATGGGCGATTTCAGAGCACTTTGTGAGATCCCTGGGGCGCTCGAGGATAAAAGAACCTACGAGTTGGAGCAGCAGCAAGGATACCCGCCGCCGCTTTAGAGGTTATTCGGAGACAGAGATGTAAGATTCATGCTTTACAATAGTAATGCGAATGACATCAAAGATACAAATAGGTTCTTCGCGACCTTGATTGGCAGTAAGGCGTCTAGTAATGAATTGACTGCTCCAGCAGGTCTTGGACATCACCTACGAATATAGCTAATTATCGGCAGGTTTTCTAACGGGTTCATTATTCCTCCTCTGGGGGCCTGGTCTCTTTGTAATTACACAGCGAATTTATTAAAGTGGTAAAGAAGCGAACTAGAAGACATATTCACGAATAAAGCGAGGAGCAACTAGCCTAGCTGTCTTCCTGCTAATGCTACATGGAGCCCTAGGAAAGCTAAAAATCAACTGGAACCTCTTAGGCGAATACTCGCACTGTCTCACCATACAAGTTGTGGAACACACAGAGCACACAATGTAGTCCGCTTGTGTGGCTAAGATTCCCGATCTGTCTTAGCAGCCAGGCTTTTGAATCAGTTACAGCATGTGTTGGACTGCAATGTATACAGTACTGTAAGCTAATTTGAATTAATGTTCTGGAGAAAGCAGAGTGAAGTGACATAGAAACATACCTACTCCTATGTTGCACCTTTCTGCATTTGACCAAACCTCACTCACGACAAGCACCGCGAAAACGATCATAAATTTGGAACGACGATATCTTGAAATTCATTACTTTAACCATCTATACTCATTGATCTGTCGTTCTATGGTACTAAGAGCTTGGGGGCTCGCGAACCTGATCTTCCACGCTCAGTTCCAATAATATACATGAAACGACGAGGACGAGAGGTATCCGATACATCCGCACATCGTTGAATTTAATTCCACGACAACCCTCTGGGATGCGTGATTTAAGGTAATATTCTGAAATATTATGACCGTGGTAGATTTCGTACAGCAAAGGCTGTTGGTTGTGTTAGTGGTCGTCAATTTGCTGGCCGGCTAATCCGCCTCTGCATCTCCTGCCAGGAAGCCATTCGCAGACCAGCCAACTAGCAACCAACAGGCGAATAGTCATCCGCATAATCTATAAACCAACCAACCCACTTACCAACCAAAAACCTCATGGAAGGCTACCCCACGTATACCGGGGCAATTAGCAAGACGTAATTATAGGAGTCAGTAAGTGTGCCATAGAGGTTAGGTACTCAAGGTTAGGGAGGCTAGGCAGAAGTACAGCGTAGTTAGAATGAGCGTATAGTGGTGCAACAGTAACATAGAACGCTCATATGGCACTTATAGTGACCAACTATGTTTCTGGGCCTCACTACGCTTCCGAAACCCAACGGGCTTCTGTTACGGAACAGGAATGCAACACTAAACCATAACGTTGTCAAGTCGGACACTTGACCGTCTACACTTTCATGTAATCATACAATACCATGGAAGTCTTGAATATCGTACAGATGCGAAGGAAAGTCTTATAATGACTGGCTTATCTACTCCGAACGGTATACCGTGCGGAGGGCTTCAATCCCTAATTATCGTATGAAAACTCCTTGGGGGTTTAGCATGTATCAGTGACTTAGGTGATAATAGGTGGTACGCATAGAACTAGCAGAGAAATCGTTCCGTGTAGTCGCCATACTCTGATTGGATAAAGAACATTTCCCTTCCCATGATCATCGTACCGTTCTGTGCACAGATATGCAAGGAAAAATCTCCGGTGGTGGGCCGACTGAGCAGAGAAATGCATCCACTAGGGTGATCATAGGCGCCTATTGGGTACGTATGGGTTTGTTGGTCACCCGATGAGCCCCGATGGTCCTCCCGTTGATTCTCCCTTCGGTTCTCCATTTGGTTCCCCTGTATTCTCCCCGTTGGCCCCCCCTTCAGTCCCCCCCTTCGAACCCCCATCAGATCCCCATTGATCTCTCCTTAGTTCTCTTATTGATTCTTCCATCAGTACCTCATCGAATCTCCATTGATTCACCTTCATCCTCTGATCGGTCCTCAGTTGGTCCCTTGCGAGGCTCAGAATCAATTGATCTGTCTACTGAACCCTACTCTATCACTGCACCTCGCTGCAAACAAACTTCTGTTCACTCCGTGGGGGCATTTTTCTTGACAATATACCATCTATTGAATGCATATCGGTGCGTTGGAACTCCGTTGTTTATTGAGAAGGTTCAGGGGTCAAGTGATCTATCACCTGTCCACTCTGTGATCTCCTATCTATTTGACAGGAAATCACTAATTGCCTACTAATAACATGATGCTTATATAAAGGACTGCCAACGGTCAAGTGTCCGGCTCGGTGACGTTCTAATTTTGCTACAAGGCACAAGCGGTGCTGTGATATAGTGTCACATCCCTATTCCGCGACAACTAGACATTCAGTGATGTTGAAGACTACCAAGTGGGAGTCGCCAAGGAGCGGCTCCCACTTCCATCTGGATTGTACCATTTCTAATGGACTGCTAACTTGATCTATGTTACGGATTGAGAATGCAATACTATACCACAGTACGGCTCGTCCCTCACGGCGGATAAAAAACATTGTTAAGTTGGACGCCTGACTGTTTGAACTCCCTTATATTGGCATAACAGGCTTTCTTATTTAGCCTACTACGTTGAAGTTCTAACTTGAGTATCTCTAGGCAACGAACGGAGCGATACCCTATCAGCATGACTTGGCTGCCTACGTCGACTCCTTTCTTTCATCTCCTCGATCTCAACGTAATGCCTCTACCGAATCGCTTCGAGTCTTCAAGACTGGATATTGGGATGTCTGGTATCTGGTGGCGCTACCACGCAAGCTTGCAACAAGGGTACTTGATTCAAAGTGTCAGGGAAACCTTTCAACTTGAAATATTGTATCAGATAGTATAGGATCTGGAATCTGTTGTCTTTTCTGGTCCTGACTCAGGGTCAAGGGCGCCTTTCTGCGTATCTATTTTCACGCGAATTTTCGGCATATTACTGACATCTGACCTACGTGTCGCGGAACAAGGATGCAACACTATACCACAAAGCTATGCAAAAGAGAACGTTGTCAAGTGGGACTTGACCGTCTGCAGTCACTTATACACATGCTGTGGCACTGCGGGCAAGACTACCATGGGTCGACTCTTGTGGCAGCACTGACTCGATATCAGAAGGCATTACCTAGACCTGCCGAACGATCTGTCCACCTCTACATGATGAAGCACATCTGAAACCGAGCATACGAATACCAACATTACCAGACTCGGCCAAGCTTGGGCCGCTTGGGACATTGGTTACCAGCACTCAACGGGCTGATCATTTGTCTTATTGTTAAAGTAACCTCCTTCTCCCTTTACCTTGCCTCCTCTTCTCCATCTCATCCACCATCTTCCTCCCGTTTGTTGTGCCACTGAGGTTATCCGCACACGCGCGGCATCTGTATCACGGCAGGTGTTTGCATTGCGGCTCGTATGACTACGCTAGCCGATAGCCGGGAGCCGCGAGGGGTAAGTATAGAGATACCGTGTTTGCTATACCCTGGCTGGCACGTGTCGCCTCGTAAGTATCTTCCTGTGTCAGGTATTTGGAGGTTGGTTTGTATATAGCCTCGAAAGTATCGTCATGTGGTAAGTACTTGGCGGTTGGTAGGTAGCGGGGCATTCGGCTCGGTACTTACCTACACTAACTCCACACCCTGCAGTCTGAAGCTTCGAAAGTTGGGGTGCATGACGCAGCGCGTTGTCCTAACTTTGATAGGTAATCAAAGCTCAGTAAGATTTCTACCTGATACTGTGCAGTTGACACTGTAATCGGCTAGTAAGCGCTTTCTGCAAGTAATTATCTTCAACTCGGAGTACCTCTTGCTCAAGCTAAGGCGGTTTTCCCACACATCGCCAAATCCAGCATCTACGCGTGTATTCAGCGTATTTATTTTGTTTCTCAGATTTCTTCCTTGTTTGTTCATTAGAGTCGTGACACTGTGACGTGTTCTGGTCTTGTGCCATTCTAGCAAGCGCATTTTCTGGGTTCTTTTCTGCATATATAGTGTCCACAGTCATATTCAGCATTTGTAAGCCTGAACCTGATAACCTCCTCTAAGTCCGGGTTGAGGTTTCCAGATTCTCCAGATACGGGTGGTAAAGCTGTTGTTGTGAGACAACTACGCCCGCCTTGTGCATTCTGAGATAGCCGGGGAAGTGGTCACTTTCCAGCCTTCGCCATTCACTTGCTGGATCAGTTACTACTTTACCTGGCATTCACCGGCCTCACCGTTTGCATAGGCACGTGTATATGTCGTGTCTGGTTGATGCGACAAGCAGCTTTCCTCTTTTGTCTATTCTTTCCTAGGAAGGGCCTGGTTGGTTTGGGTTGGTAATTGGAGAGGGAAGGAACCTTGGCTGCTGGATCCCAGCCACGACCCGAGCCCCCGCTTGAGCTGCTTCTGCTGCTTGCCTCAACCTGCAGGTGGTTAAGGTTCTTGCTTCGTATCTCTATCTCTCGCTCTTTCTTTCCTTCTCTGCCAGTCACTTCTCTTGCCTGCCTTACGGGAGAGTCGATCCAACTTGACTTGACTCGACTCAGCTCGACCCGATCCGACCGAATCCGAGCCAACTCGACTCGACTCGAGCAGCTGCAACGTCCAACCCAGCTTCCATCGCCGCAGATCGTTCCAGCCACACCTACGGCAGGAGCCTTCTCCAGGATTCCGCTTGCTTTTGCTCACCCCGCGCTGCCGACCCTGCCAGAATCCTCCCGCCGACCAATCCTTCTGTTGCTCTGAACTTATAATTACTACCTACTTCATTGAATAACGTCGGCGTCAGCCCGCGTGGCTCTCCATCTCCTACTCCCAGCACTCTCAACGACGACTAAGCGGAGCATTGCACCGACGTTCACCTCGGTCGGCCTAGAGATCGGCACCATGTCGGAGCACCAATGGCCGGAAGCCATGCGGAAGCGGGCACGAGACGAACAGGAAGAAGGCATCGTGGATGGCGCAGTCGGGTTCACCGAACATCGCAATGTAAGTGTGGTGCATCCCGATCTGCCGTGATACCGTCTGTGGAGATCCGATCTCATCCGATCCGATATGCGGTCCGGTCTCGTTTCGAGCGCAGTGGTGTCGCGTTGATTCGGGCGAAAATCCGGTCTTGGCCCCAGTCTGAGCCTGGCCACTAACATCTGCCAGAAACGCCTGCATTCTCTCCCGCTGCGCATGTCGCCGACGCAGAAACGCTGGTCCGGCCCCTTGGACTTCGCTCCCAACAGCTCCTTCACACCCTCCAGCTCCGAATGCGACTCAGAAGACGTGCAGACACACCAACCGTCAGCCATGCCGCCGATGGACGTCGACCAAGACGCTGATATGGCCGTGGATGGTCCTTGTGCCGGCTCCGGTTCACTCCAGCCCGATTCTTTACGGCCCGATGCGATCGCCTCGAACGGCGCTGGACGGATGCCTACACCCATACACTGCACCTTCGCTGCCCAAGTCCGAGGCAACAACTGGGGTGCCATGCTACCTGTTGACGAGAGCGGCGGTGCCGCAGTGCTGCATGGTGCTACGGCCTCTGGTCACCCGTACCAACAGGATGCTTCAGTACCCCGGGCGCTGGATGGCGCTGTAGAGTGGTCCATGGTGCAAAATCGCCGTCTGCCGTCGCCGATCAGTGAGAATGGCGGCGAGGATGCGCCGCTAAGCCCTGGTATGGTGCTGGACCACTGCTCACCTGTCATGGCCCAGCTTCAACGCCCTTGTCTACCTCATATGGCGCACTCGACGAGCCCTCACGCGATGCCCCTTCATCCGAACATCCGAATGTCGCCGCAACCTGTCGACGCGGATGCTGCGATGATGGATACCGAGGATGGCTCCCCTTCCTCAGCGCCAGCCACACCGTCGCCACGCGGAAAGTATGGCCATAGTCGAAGCAAACATACCCTTAACAACTGGACTCTCCAACCCGGCATGAAGAAAAGTTTCAGTATAGGATACCGTGCCGACTGTGAGAAGTGCCGTATGAAGATACCGGGGCATTTCAATCACATCATTATCTCCTAAGCAGGAGTTCGCATTGTGAGACTGGCGAAATATCGACAACTACACGATGATCGGGAAACCATGCTAGTAGAGGCAGGCCGATGCACAACGTAGAATTTTGTGTTTCTGCTGCTCCTGCATTCGCTACGTTCTAAACACGTCCTATGTCGACACGAACATTACACAGCAGCAGCAGTTCTGTTACTACTGCCGGCATACCAAGTCTTCTCTTGCTGCTATTTCCTTCTCGTTTATAAAAAACCTGCCAAAAACATGAGGCAGCTAGGCATCTTACTGATGCGTTCCATTTCATTCGTTCCCTTTACCAGCATGTCGAGCCCGAAGCATTCTTTCCGTATAAAAACATTATTTCTATCAGTCGTTTCACTTATCACAGTATACCCCTGCCAACACGTTCGTTTTCATATTTTGGGGTTCGGATCTTTATCGAGGCACGGGTACATAGCATACGGCAACAGGCGGAGAGGCGTCGGTAATTCGCAGAGCAGCGAACCAAACAGAGGGTCCCAATAGACAGAAGAAATTGTTTGGGGGAAAGGATTGAGCCAGGACTTATCGTCAGTTGCTGTTCATTTCCGCATGGCGTTATAGAAGTATCGGCGTTATCGTGGACGGTTGATGGCGACCGGGGCGCCAAGTTGGTTGGGAATCTCACTATCCGGTCACCCATTTTGTACACACAAATCTATCAACAGATCGCCACGATATGGCGGATCTAATTAATATACTAGCCCTACGCTTTTATACTTGAGATGCCTCTGGGATGGTGATGCAGATGCAGAGTTATGCTACAAATGACCGTTCTCTCTCTTGTGCGAGAGAGAGACGGGTCTATGTTTAAGTTTGTTATGTTACACCCACCAACGCGACTCGACTCGGTTCGACCCAAGTCTGCCCGCTCTAGCACGATTTCCACCTCTCTCTCCCCCTCCTATTTTCGGTCATACCGACCTCGGTCCGAACCCGGCGACGAGGTTACCCAGCGTCAAACGCGCACATAATTGCGCAGCGCCATGTCCCCCATGCCTACCTACACAGGCCCTTCTCGGCTGTTCAGATTTCTGTTGAGGGTACAGTGTGACAGATTTAATCGTACATGGCTCCCTTGATCCAATGCATTTTTTCTCGTTCCCCGCACTCATTACACAGGTAGAAGTGGATAGGTAGGATAAGTGCGACGGTGACGAGATCGTGATACGGGTGGTGGTTGGGGTGGTACTGTTGGGGATTTTTTAGAACTGCGGGTAGGGGAGAAATATGGCTTGGTATGTGCCTATGAGCTTATGGGCTATGGGATGGGTACGAGACGGGTACGTAGATGGGATACGGGGCAATGAGGTACACCTCATCCCCGCTACGAGAACCAGCCCTTCTTCGGCTTCTCTTGTGTGCGCGACGCGCTGCTGTCCAATCCGACTTGGTCGAGCGGGCCGCCGTGCCGCTGGTTGTCTCGCTCCTGCTCGTACGCGGCCTTGGCCTTGTCGCGCACGGCGCTGGCGACGTCATCTGTGGCTGTGGCGATTGCGGCGGTGGCGGCAGTGGCGGGCGAGGGCGAGGAGGGGGATGTAGTAGTAGACGTGGGCGCCGAGGTGTCGTCGTGCTTCTTGAGGCCTGAGAACAACCAGCCGGTAAAGCCGCCCTTCTTCTGCTGCGTTGTGCCTCCGTCATCGTCGTTGTCGGCGGCGGGCACGGATGTGGAGGTGGCCGTGACTTCGCCGGACTCGTGGTTCGTGATGGTCCGCGGCGCCGAGAGGATGGGCGGCAGGCCGATGCCCGTCTCTTTCGCCTTCGCGGTGGCGTCCTCGACCATGGCGATCTGCTCGGCGCTCGCGGTCCCCTGCATGTAGGCCAGGCGCGCGGCCTCCAGACTGTCCTCGCGCATCTGCTTCTGCACGGCGAAGAACTCGTTGCGCCGCTTGCGGTTGTATATCATCATGTCGGCGGTCGCGTAGATTGTGACGAGGAAGGCGAGGCCTAGTAGTAGAGCGATGTGTTAGTCTGGGCACGGGACATGATGTTGTTCGTTGACTCGTGTGCGTAGGCTTGGCTTGGTTTTGTGTATATGAGTTCGGCTTGGAGATGGTTCGACCGGGTTATTGGGTATATATGCTTTATATCGCTCCCCCTATCTAGCTCCCCCGCTTCCATTGGAACATATCTCGGCTCGAAGAGATCGGTGACTATTCCGAGAGAGTGAGGGGAACAAGGGGAATACTCGAGGAGATAGAGTTGCTGGTAGACAAGACAAGACGTACCGCTAAACCCAATCAGACCAGCGACAGTGAACTTGTGGGCGGCGTCGAAGAAGCGCCGCGAGTGCACGATGAAGCGGTCGTAGCTCGAAACAGTGTGCTGTTTGGCTGCTAGATGGGCCGCCCGCAGCCGTCGCACGCGCTCTTCCAGCGTCTCTTTTGGCATCGTCGCCGATCCCGCACCTCCGCCTCCGCCTCCTATCCCTCTACCCGCCACGCCTCCTCCACCCCGCGGTATTGTCCGCGCATTCGGACCGCTCGCGGGCCTACCGCTGTTGCTGCTGCTGGTGCTGGTGGTCTTCGTGTTGGCGTGTGGTGTGGCGGGCGTGAACCGCGTGGCGTCGGCCACCGAGCGTGTGCTGCTCTTGCTGCCGGCCATTCTCTGATTTTCTTTTCGCTATCTTTTTGACTTCCCACTCTTCTTGCTTGTCTGGTTACTTCCCACCCTGGCAGGAAGTAACTTCGAAGCACGCCTCCACGCTGCCAAGTTAATTGGTAGATCTGTTATGGCAGGCTCGAGGTGGTTTGGCACTGTGGTGGCGCTGTGTTCCTGCGCAATCAATGGCGCGGAGAATCGAGTTCAAGTTTGATTCAATGGATCGATTATGATGCTGTACACTTTGCGGCCAAATTTTTTGGAGCTCGTCGGATTGGATAGGATGCTATCGAATTAGTGGCGGGCACCCGGGGTACTTTGGTACCTACACATGCAGTCCAGGGAAGGTCAAGTCCACCAATTCGCTTAGCTAAGCTCTTCAGCATTCAATGCTATTTCCTCGGGTTGAATGAAAACTTAACAGAAAAGTGACGGTCGACATTCTGTGAGTCAAATATTAATCGGTCGTTTATCCGTTCGTTAAGCCCAACATTGAAATCACATAAATAAATAATTGAGCAGCTGTCCGCCGAACCCGACAAGCTTTAGTACAAGTGTCAGCATGTCCTGGTTTCTCTGCGGGTGGCCGACGTGAGCCCATCCTGAATGGCCCCGTCCAGATTTCCATGCCTATTCAGCTCCCAGTCTACTCAGTGACATATGTATACAGGTATAATATACCTATTAAGTACATACATAGGTAAAATACTTCCAAGTTACCATAAAGGTGAGCTCCAGTCTTGCCGTGTAAGCTGCACCTCTCACCTGTACTCCATGGCTCTGGGGTAGCGAGTTTAGACACAATCCGCGCATCATGTTAAATTGTACGCGTCTAGCGGCAGTCGGATTCGACAATGGCCAAAACACGTACCGCGTCTTCTATCAGGACTCTGACCTACTTCTCAAGGAATCATGCTTTGAGGAGTCCAGGGGTTGGTACGTGCGGGAGAATTGCACCGTCGCCAGTGATGCCAAGAAGTTGACCCCTCTTGCTGCTGTGTGCTGGGCCAACGGCCGTGAGGTGAGTTGAGGTAGTCTATAATCGTCCGTCAGTCGAGCATCGCTGTTGCTAATGATCAGATTCGTGTTTACTACATGAACAACACAAACCAGATTCTTGAGGTTCGTTGTCCTGTTTGTTTTGAGAGCCTATGCTGGGTTAGCAAAGACAAGAACTAATGGTCAGCAGCGCAAGTGGAGTGCAAATGACACCGAGAAGCCTGGTGCTTGGGAACCTGGGAGCACCGTCCAATGCACCACGCCTGGACCCCTTACCCAACTGGCAGCTACTTGTGTGGAGGAAACGGGCGGCAGTGTAACGCTGCGGCTTTTCTACCAGTCGGCCCATCGCGAACTTCGCCAGACGTACTACAGCTCGGTACAGGCCGAGTGGAAAGATGTCACTCTAGAGTTGGACAATGGTGGTAGACTCAGACCTATGCAGGGAACCAGCTTCGCTGCATCTACCCGCCTGACAACGCGTGTCTTTTATCTCACTGGTCCTCGAGATGTTGCGCTGGCCAAATTGGTCGGTAACAAATGGAAAAGTAGTCAAGTAGCGCTGTATCGGCGCGTCCGTGCTGGTAAGAGAACAAGAAGCCAAGAACCGGTAATGTGTGGGAAATTCTAACATAATCTCAACTAGAACAAGTGCAGCTGTTACGAGTTGCAACAAAAACCCCCATTGCTATCGCTCCCCCGCTGCTCATGGATAACATTCCAGTGCAGGACAGATTGGCGACTTTTTTTGTTACGAACGATGGAAAACTTCTCAACATGGTCTTCAACACTGACAGCGATGACTTTGAAGATCAGCGAACAGATGATCGATCAAGGCGAAGCCGACCTAAGGTTAGCGCCCAATATGAACCTGATTCCGAGCTTGATGTCGAAGCAGGGGGCTCGATTGCCGTTGCCTCCTCATTCGAAGACAATGCCCTTGTTTTCTACCAGTCATCGTCCACAGCTATCTCAGCATACGACATTATACACGGGTATGAGATCAGAACCGGCATTCCCACTTCTGAGGGCGGTGCCTCTCAAGCAGATATCTCGGGTGGAGGTACGAATAGCTCATCGGATGCCGCGGCCAATCGACAGAACGAGGTTGGGAGGAGCTATGGAAGCGGCTTGTTGACGACGAATGAACTCCTGCGGTTCGAATTTCCCATGACCGATAAGCTCCAAAACCCCAGTTATTCACAGCACCAAGTATATTCAGTTACCTGGACTGCTGCTTGGCAACAGTGGTACGGCATTTACGTCAGCCGTGGCCGTGTGGCCGGCATCCGGAACTGGGACATATCCGAGCTACGGGATGTCGTTAATCACTTCGAAGTCGCCAAGTCTTGGTTCCTTCCGCGCGCGCAAGACACCAACTGGGATAGGTACTGGAATATGCCGTCCTTCAAGTGTTGTGATTATGTGAGGTGTCAGGAAACCCTTTGGAGGCTGGCATGGGCTCGCAAGCTGTCTAATGCGAAGTCCTTGTCACATGATCAATGGGGAAAGATACTGCAGAACTTCAGTCTGTTCTTATGGTTCGATTTCTACGTCATGAGATATGATCTCACTAACCCGGGCAGTACGATCTTGCCTGCGGTATATTCCTACGCATTTACATTGTAGAGAAACTACATTAGGTCTGAATGATATTGGTTCCTCTTTATCTCAATAGTGCGCAACTACATGTGCTCTGCGTAGAAGATAGCAGTATGATGATTTGAATTGTAGAATTGCAAGTCAGCGTCAGGATTATAATAAGCGGCGATGGTAATGATGTTTGAGAAGGGATGGAGAAGAGAAACCTAGCAAGCGCTGTAAAGGTAGAATTGCCATACACATAAGAGGGGCAAAGAGTCAAATAACCGTCTGGCTGCAGCTGGATCGCAGCGAAGGTGTAGGGGAAGTGTTATTTAAGGCTCAGTTAAAAGATGAAATGATTCTTTAAACCTCCCAAATATTAGCTCTCAGCTATATCCGGAAAATGAGCTGTATGGACAAGAGATTCCAGCTTATCATCATAACTAAGATCTAACGGGAGGGGATTTCGTCACGACTCGCAAGCCTGCGTTGCGAACCCTTGCTGTGAGCTTTGGTTGATTGAGACCTACCGGTACTAGCTTCCAGCTAGAAACTCCACTTCTCATACAAATTAGGTGAGTGCTCCCTAACCTTCACCGTATTAGACTAGCTCCAAAGATCAAGTACGTGCCGGCTCCTATGCTAGGAATTTGTCGTTCTAGTATTGCCCTTTCCAAGCAGAGAAGCAATAACAATTACCGCCTGCCTAGCCAGTCTATAGTGAATTGACTGTCTATCAATTGTCTGCACAAATTGTTATCATTTGAGACTTTCCCAACAATTGAATGTACAATAACTCGAGCGACAGTCTTTTGAACTCAGTTGGATTGGGGAAGGTACAGTACATGCAACTAATACTTACACAGCCACACCACCGCATGGTCTGATGATCCTGCGCCGCGTCAGGGATCATGGATGACAGATAATGGGTCATCTACAACGACAGGCCGTCAACCCCCAACACTAACATAGACGTACGTTCTAGCAGCTTGCCAATTGATTGTAGTCATGTCCATCGGCACGCTCTATGCAGAGGTCATTCTAGATGAGCCGGGTCTGGTACACTGTGGAAATGGTGATCCCGTCACTGGACATGTCGCAATAAGATATCAGCCTAGCTCAAAGAATGCTACTACGGAATTGTTCGGGCCTCTCAAGATCTTCGTCACCTTGCAAGGGCGTGCGAAAACAAAAATATGGATATCTCGTGGGCAAAGCTCTCGCACTTACCGGGGACGAGCGCCGCTCCTGGCTCGGAGGATGCTCGTGTATAATGACTCCTTCAGAGCGCAGCCTAAAGAGACCAGGACGTTCCCTTTCAGTCTCACCTTCCCCGATATCGCCGATGTCCTGATGGTAGATGACTTTATGGAGGATTCGAGGTTCACGTGTCAGAAGCATCAAGTCCTCCCACCGAGTTTCCAGAGCTCCGGTCGTAGCCTCGGACAGAGATATGAAGCTTTCGTCGAATACAGCGTCGCGGTGAACGCGGACATGCCCCAGCTGCAAGTGGATGTGAGATCGCCGATCAATTACGAAGCACCTGTTGTTCAATATGAGCGCCCAAGAGTACCTCAGCGCGCGAAGAGACGACTATACGATTGGCGTGGTTACGTGTCATTGAGTAACGAACTGCTGTTGCCGGAGTCAGATCGTCCAACTGGGTTCAAGCAAAAGACGAAAGCATTCTTCGGCGCAACGCAGTTTCCAACCTATGCGTTTGATTGGGTCTGTCTGGCACCCAAGGATATCTACCTCGGGCTGCCAGCCTGCTTCGAAGTCCAAATCAAACCTCGTGAACAAGAGTGCACGGCAGTTCTCGTTCCCCAAGTTTGGCTGAAGTACTTCCGCATCGAGATCACAGGCCACACACTAGTGCGCGCAGAAAGGACGATCTTCCGATGTCCAGAATCCGAGGGCCATCAAACCGTACTGCAGCTCGAAGGCGCTATAACAAACCAGAGCGACCCGTTTTCGAAGGGGAACGAGAATACGAAGATAATCAACACGCTAGCTCTGGGGAGCGCGAATATGGGCACGTTCGGTTCGACGTTTTCGACATACAACATTTCTCGCTCCTATTCTGTCAAGATCAAGTTAGGGTTCGAGATCACAGACGATGTGAGGAGGGTTGAACATGAATATGCCGTCATGGTCCACGCGCCTCCCGATACAGAGACTGTGCCGACAGCTGCGGTGGCGGGGCCTTCTACCCAGCCTCCAGATGCAGGAAACACAACATCCGACTTACCACAGTACGAAGAGCTACCTCCGTATGAGCCGGGGCCAGCCGGCAGGGCGTAGGGTTCTTAGACATTCTATGACACCATCGATGTATGGGCACTGGACATTCTGCGGCGAATTAATAGGAGATATGTCTTAATGTAATGAATAATGCACTAGGCGATAAAATCGTGTAGATAGTATATGGACTACGATACATTCCTCAATTTCAGTTCACCTTTCCGATATTTGTGGGGTTGCAAACCCGTCGTCCTGGTTTGTACCAATAGGGGAGCGTAGCGAAGGTATACGAAATTGCCCACCTGACTCAGAGCTCGAGCCGACAGTCCGCGTAATCATCATGTGTTCTTGGCTGGGAGTCAATCTACTTCCTACGCTGTGAGCTGGTCACGGGCGGCTATGCCTCACCACTGACAGATCACGTCTGGACAGAGGCCAATTCGAAGGATAAATTCACATGCCAATAAGCTAAGCCATATAGGATCTCTGATTTCAACAAGCAATAGTATTGCTGAAACGTTTTCTTTTCTTTTTGTTTTTTTCAGAAAATACGGTCGTATAGAAAAATGAAAGGAAATTAGCAAAGTGATTATATTTTTAGTTAATTGGAAGCATGCCTCCCGAAGGGCAAAGGGGCGTAACACGCTGTCTATATACTACGTACACAGATCAAGTGCCCGATTTCAGTCTTAGAGAGCTTCAAGGTCTTGGCCACGCATCCACGCTAGTTTAGGACTGCCGGGCGTGTGATATCGTTTGGTCAGAAACGCTGAGGCTAACCTGAAAGGGTGGCTTCTGGCCTAGACTCGTGTACGGAATCTAATTCTCCCATTCGCCTCTCACCTCAAGCTGCCAGCGGCACGCCATAACAAACAAACAGGCCACCGGCACACGCCGTCGAGCGGTAGGTACCGAGGAGGCGAAACGAGGCGAGACAAGGCGCTAAAACTCTGTAACAATAACAATTGTAACATTTCTCCACCCAGCCCCCTGGTCCCGTAGAGTCTCGAGGAAGTACCTCCTCACCGAGCGTGAACGAGGCAATGGCAGCCATACAAAGGCTGATACTACGATGGATGTAGAACGTCCCGGAGGCGGGGGCTCGATCATCTGTGAGAGGTAGACGAGAGAGGACTGCGGTTACGAAGGAATAATACGCCGTGAATCAGCCTCCGTGACACCCGTGAATCGGCCCCTCTAGACCACAATACCCATAAACTCGTCCCGGTGGACCAACCAGCTCCTGTGAGCGGGGCCCCTGTGAAGATCCCGGATTGGCTCCCTAGCGACGTACCAGAATGAAACACCACGGGAAGGACGGTATCACGAATCACGGAAGATTCGTCACGGCCGGTCTCGGGCCCGAAGGGGGGCTGGGGGCTCACAGCTAGATCTTCGCCGCGTATGCACGCTATATAGTGATTCATGAGTCGTCTGAGAGCCGGCAAACTCCAGTGTCTACTGGTTTACGAGGCCCCTGATAGCCGATGGCCTTCGGTGTAAACTATATAGCTCATTGGCCCCTTAACCAGAAGACTCCATCGTCTACTGAGTCACTAGTTTCCTAATAGCTAGTAGGCTTCAGTGTCCACGCGTCCATGAGTGTCCCACTAGCGTACACTGGGTAACAAACTTCCCGGTGCCTAGCCAAGGGAGCTTCAGCGTAACGAGCATCCTGACAGCTAGCAAACTTCAGCGTACATTGGCTTCCACGTGTCCCAGAAGCAAACAAACTACAGCGTTTATTTGGTCTATGAGTCCCCTAACAGCCTGAGACCTCAACATAATACAGTGACTCATGAGTTTTCCAACAGCCAGCATGTTCCAGTGTACACTGGGCCACGGGCCTCTAACAGCCAACACACTTTAGCACATAGTAGTCCAGTAATTTTCTGATAGCTAGGGAGCTTCGGCGGTTGTTGGTTCATGAGTGTCGTAATAGCATGTAAACCTCAATATGTTACAGTGTCTCACTCACGAGTTCCCAACAGCCAGTGGGCTTCAGCATACAGTAGAACACTACCATTATTGCTCTATATCATAACAACTAATTTCTAAGTGACTATGATAATACCCGCGCGCCGGCTAAACATGATCTCGCGATAAGCCCCATCTTCCTAACGCCGTAACTCCTGAATGACTTCAACTGAAGAATCCGTCTATCCCAGACTTCCTCTTACGAGAAACGAAGCCCAAATCTAATAATAAATCAAAGTAGAACGCATCAGAATGTACCGTGCGTGCCGTCAGGTTGGAAACTATAATTCCAACGCTAGTGGTGTTTGCTTCCCTGTAGTAATTGTAGATTGTGAGATGTAGCAGATCCCAATGCTTCGTAAATTGCCGCAAGTAGTTTGGCCATGTGCTTGAGTCGCTTCTGGACACGCAGTGAATACTCAACGGCCGACAAACTACACAAACTACTCGTCGAACGCGAAGTCCTCCCAATTAATGAAATTTGTAAAATCAACTGGCTGGGCAAAAGAGCCGTTCGAAGCTTCGCCGCTTGAAGCCTGGCCGTTCGGAGCTTGGAGAAAGTTATAATTCTGAAGAGCGAGCCAATCCCGATCTACGCCTTCTGGGATTTGCTGGCTCGACTGACCCTCGCCATCACCTGTGCCGGGCGGCGGTGGGTATACGGATTCGTGGTGGGCGCCGATAGCCGTGAATGGCTGGACAAATACTTGCTCATTGCCATCATCCAGACCGTCCAAAGCCTGAGCCATCGGTTCTGCGGGCTGCTGTCCCCCCTGAGCCCCGCCCACCGGCGCTGGAGGTGCTGGAGATGCCGGAGGCTGTGATACTGGCAGCATCGGCGTCGGCGTCGGCCCCGGCGCTAGCTGCTGCAACATCTGAATTTGCTCACCGCCAGCAACCTCGGGGCTCGATACAATCGTAACGGCGCGCTCCGCTCGATTATTTGCTCGACCCGCCTGGCGCTGATTGACTTGGGTCAAGGCCCCTTGCTGCTGCAGCATGTTGGCATCAGGCAATGCTCCGGCTCCCATAATATTGGGCCGTATCACGCCTTTGCCTTTAAAATCAGGTCGAGGGTTTGTCAGAAAAGAAGGCAGCACATGAATTTCTCCGTTTCTTTCAAACCCGTCTTCGACCGGCAGAGCCATCTGAGGAAGCCTCGCGGCGCCTGCCAACATCCTCGCCGAAGCCGGAGGCGGATTTTTCGCGCGCCCCCGGCCCCGTCCGCCACGGCCTTGTCCGCCACGGCCTTGAGGCCGGGCCTGAACCTCGATCTGGTCCCCCTGCATCTCGGGACTCTGTGACGCCCCGGCAGCGGCGCGCGTAGCCTTTCTTCGCTTCGCCGCCGGAGCCTGCCCATCGTCTGCTTGCTGCCGCTTCCGGGTTCTGGGCTGGGGGGGCGGATTTGCTGGTCCTTGCATGCCTTGAAAAAGCCGAGGGTCTAAGGGCATCTGCATCTGCTGTGGAGCTATCTGTTGGGGCATCTGCTGCGTAGCTATCTGCTGGGGTATCTGCTGTAGAGCTATCGACTGGGGTATCTGCTGTGAGGCCGTGGGTTCATGGTTGGCCGGGGAGGGGAACCCCGCCGCCTGGTCTGCGCCTAAATCCTGCACAGCAGCCTGTGAACGCAGGACGGGGCGCGCCATGGGGTTTTGGGCGAACGCAACGGGCTGAGGAGGGATCTGGTTGACCGGCTCTAGGATTTTGAAACCACCAGGCTCGCCGAGGATCGGTATCCCGGGACTGGGGACAGGATAGGCTATACATGTTGGCCAAAAACCCCTGATATCATCGAGGTTGGCCAGATAAATTCGTTCGTTGTGCCTGCCGTCTTGGTAGGGTTGGACGCTACGCTCGACAAACTGGCTGAAGTACCAGAGGATTTGTTAGCAATATATTGATGAGATATCTCTTGGGTCACGAAGAGGAGTTCATAAGTCCCCCTTCCGAATGTGAACTACATAAGGAAGTGAGGACGGCTAAACGCTACATTCCCGTCCCGTGAGAGAATATGAATCGAGCATCAGGTACAAGGAAGAGTAGTTGAATAGTATCAAGTATGAGAACGTAACGAGATGGGATACCGCATTAGAAAAACAAAAGCCCTTACCTGAGCTTACTGACCAACAACTGCTTTTCACCTTGCTGCAGAATGTCAAAGACCGATCTCGGAAATCGGACTATTTCGTCCACGTCGTCGTTAAGTTGGCACCTCACAATATCCATGGCCAGCTTCATGGCCCAGGACTGAGGGATGCCCCGTTGAGGATTGTTCATTTTGCTGTATGTTGTAAGAGAGGTGCCTGAGGTGTAGGCTGACAGGCTTCTCAATGGGGAAGATATTCAGACGTCGTTGTCAGAGGGGTAGATGAACGCTGAAAATATCTGGGGAAATAATAGACTGAAGGAAGAAGTAAGGCATATAGATGATAGGGGAGATATTTCTTTTTGTGTACGGCGCTAGGAATCAGATGACGCCCTGTGCCGCCGAAGACACGGCAAAGCGCACATGGTATGGTGTCTAGGGCGCCTGGTTGGCTTCTCACATTGAGATAGCTGTGTAACAATAACAGGGCGTCTAGTTAAACTTTTACCGCTGTTGATATAACTACCTACCTAGGTACTCTCAGTGAAGGAAACACATGACTTGTGTCACTTCCTATATCGTTCAACCTACGAAAATTGGGTAGCCCAGTAGTATCTAGTCACAAATTTGCTTTTGAAACTAAACAGATATATTTGCTAAACATGCATCAAGTACATAACAATGGTTTATATTTTTTGTAGACAATAGATCTGGCAATTCAATATAACAACTAGGTAGCATAGTTCAAGTTTAGCTGCATCTTTAAACTTTTGTACATATTATACGCAAAAGTGATTGGTTCCCGTCCAGACTTACCTGCATCACGCTGGTTCGCGCTCTCACAGGCCAAGCTGATCAACAACTCAACGTTGCTAATTAAATGGTTATTACAACAAATACAAAGTAGTGACATTCTGGTGATGAGGTGGTCAGATAGTAGTGAAGTCGATAGTAGAGTACAAGGAACACTAACGGGATGGGGTTTACCTATAATAGCAAATGTAGGGAATTGTACTAACACTGTCTCCTACTTCATGATGTCGTGAAACACTCTATTGAGCCGGTCGTCACAGTCCCTACGGCAGGTGCTGCTAGTGATCCAGTTAAGACTTATCGTTGTTGTGCGAGGAGCGAAGTCCTGTACATACGGTGACACGTTGGCGACGTTGCTTTCATGGCCAGTGATCTAGACCGTGCCCGGGTATCTTTGTAACATAACACAAGT
Organism: Nemania sp. FL0916; assembly: GCA_022578715.1. Classification (NCBI taxonomy): domain Eukaryota; kingdom Fungi; phylum Ascomycota; class Sordariomycetes; order Xylariales; family Xylariaceae; genus Nemania; species Nemania sp. FL0916. The sequence goes on along the minus strand of MU390322.1, from coordinate 69,143 downwards.
TGAATGTCGTAGTGGTAATTTTCCTGCCGCAGTTGGTCTGTTAATCAGGCGAGAAACTAGTTAGAGACGCTGTTCTTGGCGATCATGGAAGGATTATTGATTGGTGGTTACGACGCCGGGGTTAGCTACTTGCAGTGTTCCTGTCGTGTAATAGGCAATCGAGATTCCGTTGAGAACTGAGAGCATGGGTAAACCGGGGGTTTAGTGACACAGAGGTAATGTGGTCCAAGATCTCCTTTGAGGGGACACGATACAAGGGTGAAAGTTGAGAAGCATGATCAATCACGTACAAAACTGGTCATACGAGAAGAAAATTAGCCACTCTACCCGGGCAGATACTTATCGTGTTCTCCGAAATGTCGGAGGAAATGAGGTAAGTTTCTGACAGATAGGATCAAATCAACGGGGTTTTGTTTTAATAGTGTCAGGATGAATTGTTTATGTTCCTCGCACAGTGTTAAGTTGTCCTTCACTATTCACGTGGCAAACTCGTTGACACCATAGGCCGGATTCTGTAATTGTACGTGAATCATAGGTAAGAGTATGAGGAAACGAAGCAAAGAACAAAAGCCTCAGCAATCGTGTTCTCGCCTTACGAATGGGTTTTGTCTTCTATGTCAGGTGGCTGGGTGTATTACTTACCTGACTGCACAACTATTACGCCACACTGAGGCTATAGATACTAAAGGGGTCTTTGCTAAATTGAATCTACTAACTAATTATTTTATTATGAAGAGATAAGCCCAGTAATATTACGATCTCTAGCCATGCCATAGCCTGGTCAAAGTGCACGCAGAGGATAAAACAGCCTGTACTACCTTTTCCGGGTCCGGCTCATAGTTGTGTTCAAGTATTTCGAACTACCAGGTCCAAGTACCTATGTAGGCATAAGGGCCATCCACAAGAGACACCACTCAGGATTACGTTCAGTCTTGTAACTTCACGTGCAAATCAACTAGCTACGCGTCATGACCGGGCTAACCAGAAAAAATGCGTGCTGCGCATATTGTGTTTGGCTATAGTTGCCTTCAGTACTTACCTAGGAAACAGCGATAGATAGCGCGCGCTACACCCCATCGAAACAAAGGGGCACCAACTCCACCCTGAACAGCAACTGTGATTTGCGGAGTTCCATTTATCTCGTTTATTTCTTGCTAACCCTCGGATCTATGTCCTACCAGAGGTGAAAATTCTGATTGTACAAGTTACATACTCGCCTTTCGTCTTTGGCGAAGTGTGCACTCATTGGACATGAGGTTTGAAGCGCCCAGAACTTGTCACAGGTCGATCCACTATGTCTGTATTCCAATCATTCGAGCTGGTTGACCGAGAAGCCTGATGATGACTGGTTAATAGGGGGGCGCATTGCCGATAGAGCCCACAACAGTACAACCTTGATAGTAGAGTCTAGACTTCAATGACGAAAATGTTTCGGCTTCATCAAAACAGGACTGCGGTGAGTCATTAATAAACACGTGTCGTAATTCTAGTACAGCCTGATGTGAATCTACGAGACAAGTATCTTCATTCTTCGATCTCCCGCTCCAGAACATGTCAATTCGTGCTTTCAACACGTTGTATGTTTATCATGTCTCATTGGCTCGCGGTGTTAACTCTGGCCAATGGTATGTTACAAAGTGTGAGGCCAAATCATGAGAAGTCAAATACCCTCGTCAATATTATTGTCAAGTCTGGCCTATCCACCACAACACTCTACAAAGGAGCCGAAGTCACGCTGGTGATGATCATTGTATAGTCTCCAGAATCGCCAGAGAATGGAATGCTCCCAGTAGCATTGTATTCGTTTGTATCGTCCCAGTACCCCTGAGTGATCGTGAGCTCCGTCTCGGGGTCATCAACTCTGTTAATGAGTGTATACAGAAGGCTACCCCATTGGTTGATGTCCACCGAGCAGCCTCCTCCAATAGCGCACTATTCCAATCGTTAATATTCGAGACGACAAAGCATATCCAATAACTCGTGGGTTTGACAGGGAAGAGAGAGGGCAAAACTAGTGGACATCAACTTACGCTGGCAAAAGTCATAGCAGGGCGACCAGTTGCTGGGTCTCCCTCTCCGTCGATCTGGAAGACCTGTACACACCCATATGTGGGATGACATGTAGGCGGCTGGATGTGTACATTCCAAGTCCCGTAGTTCTCGCGGGAGACAATAGCGGCGGCGGAGGCTAATCCACTGGCTGCGCAGAGCGCGACGGCACGGCATAAGAAACGCATGATGGGAGATTGATGATCGTTGAGTGTCAGGAGGTGCAAGTTGGTGGCTGAGACGGCTTAGGCCACTACTTAGATTCAGAACTTCGGTGCTGTATTTATACCCAGATGACGGACTACGATCAGATATCGATGGGATTATAACTCGGTTAGTAGCAGCATCCTCCATTAGGACCATTACTACCGGTATTGCTTTCTGAACTGCTGAATCTGGCGTCTAGTTATTCTTTGACTGAGTTCCAACCTAGTCGTAGCCATTTCTTGGCGTTCACTGGAGCGAAGGCATGAGGCTAAGGATTTCCTCAGGACCCAGATTCTACACTATTATACGGCCGTATATGAATCCTTCCCAACGACTTTATACCTCTTTCGACCTGGGGATATCGCAAAATGGAGACGCACTATTAGACAACAGCATTGATCATACCGGTGGCATAAGGAGAGTGTCGTCAATCTGGACGCTTGGCGATGCTTGGCGACTTATACGGATCGTGACCAGGGCCGCGACTGGGGGTAGATGGCATCCTTCGCGCTACGGATGATAGGCATATCTAACTCCATACAGAAGGCCCAATCGAAACTCCATATTATGGCTTCCGACCCAGCATAGGTTTTCAAAACGGCTAATTATATAATTACTTCGACTTCAGTAGTCTTATGCACTGAAATCCACAGACTAGTTGCGAATATTTTCCGGGGCCGCATCGTATAAACGACACTAAGATAACAAAGCACTAGTTATACGGAATCTTCTCATTGGCTTGCAATCATGTTGCGTAGAAATGTTAACAAATTAGTATGGAAGATTCGAGGACTGGCAATTCTGGGACCTGGAAATGGAAGCTTTCATACCACCTGCGACCTACCGGTATATGAAGCAGAGGCGAGGATCTGTGGTGCCGTATATTATGGCGACAAGACGCTGGAAAACCGAGAGTCACGGTCGCAATGCTGAATTGAATATTTTTCAAAGCTGTTCACCATAATGTCAGATCTATGAAGTGAAGGTGGCGAACAGGCGGAATACCAGAGCCCACCTACATCCGCTGACATTCATGGCTGGAGGCAACCACTTGACAACCTAGGATCTGCTAGGGAAAATTACTGCCTTGAAGCTACTCGGTAATTACTGTACATACGTAGCTACTACAAAACCCAACGGCCGTGTATTACTTAGAGCAGCTGTAATGCGCGATTCACCACGACCATAGCTATTGCAACGATAGCTAACCATCGCACTCGTAGTTAATTAGATGGTAAATGAATAGCAGCAGGTGGGCTAGGGCTGCAGGCCTCAAGATCTCACTGCAAGCTGTAACATGTAAGATGATTGGTTAGTAGGTCACGACTGGTCAAAGTAGATATTTTGGGTTTAGCGTATTCTGTCCCAGGGCATCCATATTTGCAGTCCTAACCTTGAAACAGGTTTATACCACTTTGAAATTTTGTTATATGAGAGATTGAATTATAACGGCTGGATGTTGTCTGGTAAAAGCTGCAGTTGGGTTACCACTATAAAAGTTGTTGTAGGATTATAGGGGCATGGGCATTCGCCCGCTATGTGCAATTGTGGGCTTAGGAGGTTAGGTAATTTAGCATACCGCGTAGGTACGCTAAACCCAGCCGTGACTACCTATTGTGCGCTGAAATACGGAGTATGGGCTCTGATAGTCTTGCTTATGGCGGATGCTAGCCCTACTTCTTTCCATCTTCCTTGCAACTGCAATACCACTTCGCTGCCCAATTCCCACCAGTCGTCACAATCGCACATACCTACCACTACCTCTAAACTTGTATGTTACAATGTCTATATCCGTATACAACAATTTGTGGCCTCGAACAGGATGTAATTGCTACATCTGCGCCAATTCGAAACCCCTATTAGGATCCATATTTTATACGCGGTAACCAAACAAACGTGAATACCCGAGGTCAAACTGTCGCGACGCGCTCTTGGAAGAAAATAAAATATAACTCAGGTACGGGACATAAAATTGTAAAGGGCCTACGACAACTGATATATGTCAATATTGACGTAATAAATAGTCCATCTCAAGAACGATCTATCTAAATGACACATAAACCAATTTGGTATCTAACTAGTTCGGCCACGCCAACATTCAGCGTTCCTCTAAATACGAGAGGCAGGATTACCTAGATTCACAGCCGTGGTTATAAGCTACAAGTCAACACACGAGTATGAAAACCCTACCATCTTGCCGTAGTCAGATCACGACCCTCTCGCTCTCGCGGCCCGTTCCGCCGATTCGCTGGTGAACCCATTTCGCCATAGTCGGGAGATAGGCCAGGGCGTTCAACACATCGTCCTTAGGCGCCTTCTCCAGCATCCGGTTGTAAGCTTCGTTAGTGCCGAAGTGGTACAAATGCGATCCCTTGCCACCGTGAACGAGCTCGACCTGCGGGAAGTCTTTGCGGACGGCCTGAGCCGCGTCCCAAGCTAGGTCGGAGTTAACGCCCATGCTGCGCTTATGGGATAGTTGGATCCATGGGCCACGCTCCATGAAACGGGTGAGAACCAAGTCCATCAGTATACTGCTCGGACGGCAAATGAAGTCAGGCTCGTAGGGAGCCAGCGAGCGTAAGTAGTGGTGAGGCACGAAGACGGCGCTAGAGTGCCGCAGCAGCTTAGCGTTCTCATCAGGGCGGATAGCACGCAGCATCTTGGCAAAGGTGCGGCCTTCCATCGACTCTGTCTCGCTAATACACCAGCGATACGGCACTTTCGACGCCCACGTCGGACGATCCGCCGTGAGCAAAGCCAGGCCGTCACCCGATACGCAGATAGGCTTACCGAGAACGAACACAGAATCGCTCTCTACAACCCAGCGTCCCCCACGAGAGGGCGAAGCGGGGAAGCCGAGCTGTAATGACTGCAACACACTCAGAGAAAGCGGCGAGAAGTCCCACGAGCCCGGCGATAGCAGCTTATCGTTGTCGCGCGCCGTGAACTGCGAACGCGACGAGGCGCCCGTTGATGTGACAGTGACGATACGTAGCTTTTCCAGCACGCCGGTACTATGGCCCGAATCCAGGAGAAACTCGGTCGTGCGGCGGCTGGCCGCGATCACAGCACCAGTTTGGCCGCGCGGACCGTCGAACGCGTGGATCACTACGCAGGGGAAGAAGACGGGACCGTTGTGTGGATGCGACGAAACGTGTATCCCGGTACCCTTGGGAAAATAGCGGCCAACCATCTGCTCAAGCAGGTGGCGGAGCGTTTCGACAGACTCAGCCTTGACCAAGAACTCCATGACGTCCCAGGACCAGTTGCCGGGCTCCCGGGATTGTTTCCCGCTAGATGATAAAGCATTGAGCAGCGCCGTTCGCATTAAATCGGCTCCCACATTGGGACTTTCGGCGGGGATATGGGTCGGCAGTGGGCTGGCGGGAGCCGGCTTCTCGGTCTTGCCGTCTAGTACGTTTAAGACGAGGTTTAGCTTCTCAAGCCCCAGGAGGAAAAGAGGCAACACCTTGTCAGGCATGTTCCGCCCCAAAGCGCACGCGGCTTCGGCAACAAAATGGGCAGCCTCGCCTAACCAGGTCCGGAGCCGCATCGAGTGGAGGCCGGACCGCTCGACGCGCTCGACCCAGCTCACAAAGCGGCGGTCGGACTCGAGCGCATCTAAGAAGCCGCGGCTCGTGCCGAGCATGGTTTCGGTGCCCCGGTGATAGCGGATGGCGAGCCGGTAGCTGCCGTCATCGGCTTGGTGGAATTTGTACAAGCCTTTGCGGATTTCCGAGGAGCCCGAGATGGAGAACAATAGCTTAGATAGGTCGTACGCGTAGTCGCCGGGCTCGAACGCCCTCTCACCCTGGAGAACGGCAGCGGTGGCCGACTCATCGATCAGCGGCCCGCCACGCGGGTTGATGAGCACAAGCTCGCGGGCCTCGCTAGGATCTAGAGTGGCGAGTAGATTATGGATAGTGAGATCGCCATGAATCTCGCCGATCTTGCGCGGCTGGATGGCGGAGAGAACGGGGTGCTCCTTCAGCTTGCGGAGTAGAGGCTCGAAGCCCAAGAGCTTTTTGCCGTTGAGGTAGACGTGCTCCCTGCTAGCCACCTTGTCCAGGGCCGGAACCTGTGAGCGGGCGATCTGGACACGATGCTCCATGCGCTTTAAGTGTACTTGCTGAATAAAGTCAGTGGGCGCGTCCTCGAGGCCCTCGATCCATACGCTGGTGGCCATTTCGCCGATCATGCGCCTCAAAACAGCAAGCATTGGCCCGGAGCCCACGCCTGCGAATGCCAGCTCACCGACCGAGAGACTGTCGACGTATGGAAAGGTGATGGAGACGACGCCTGCTGCCTCGTCGTCGCGGTATTGCCCAGCCAGCGGCTTTACAAACATGTTAGTCTTGGCAACGGCCGCGCTACTGTCGAGAAAGCGGTATTGGCGTCTTAACCACGGGCGGCCGTTGCCATCGATGTCGTCGTTCACACATGTCTTTCGCACGACGAGATGACCACCCTCTTCGACGTATAGATCTACCGAGGTGCCCGATCCGCTCTCGTCGAGAGGATGTGAGCACGTGTCGCTAAACAACCCAGTAAGGACGAGCCCACCGAGCCGCGCCAGGACCTCGATATCGCCGAAGACCCTATCTCCCACCGACCATTGGCGCTTCTCCTGGAAGCGACGAAGGAGTTGGTCTACCGAAATGCCGGCGGCGATAAGGCCCTTGAAAGGGACCAGCGCCCGAGAAGGGGGACTGTTGGCGAGACCCTGCGTGACAAAGTCCCGGTCGGAGTATACAAGCTCGAGCACAAGGTGGTTGCGGTACTTGGATGCCACTGCGCTATCGTTTGGATAAGGGTGAATGGGCGCCGGCGGGACCAGCACCCAGTCTTCGGGACTGCTATTGATGATGGCGAGAATGCTAGCGGCCTGTTTATGGGCTTGCTTGATGATCTCGCAGATGATTCGGATGGTGTCGTGAGTCATGCCGGGGAAGACATTTAGTGTGAACGAGTTGGATCCCAGTCTTCGGCTAACGGGAATATCAGCAGAAACCCGACAGAAGTCGCGCAGTCGGGGTATATCGGCAATACAGAGCATGCGATCCGAAGCCACAGATACGTTCTCGGCCTCGAGAACGGCACAGAGGTTGTCCGAGCTGAGGCCAAACTTTTTAAGGTCGACGACCACGCTGGGCTGGTAAAAGCTAGAGCAGGACCCGGTAGGGATATGTTGAAAGCTCAAACCCGGGACATCCGCCAAGAGACGACGATACAGCGCAACGGCTCTGCTGCGCTCTTCGAGGGTTTTCTCCGGCGAGTCCAGAGCGCGGAGACCCAAGAAGGCGTTCACCTCGCTCATGACCTCGTGACAAAACAAGTTGACAGGACCCTTCTCAGCCGCCTGGGCCAGCTTCTTGTCACAGATGAGCACGCCGCCGGCGCCAGACTGAAATATCTTCGAGTATCCGAAGCTATAGATGAGGGCGTCAGCCAAGACAGCTGCGGGTGGCTTGCCCCTAGTCGGCATGAAGCTTTGTGCGCTGTCCGAAATAAGCTTCAGACCATGCTTGTCGGCGAGATCGCGGAAAGGGCCCAAGTTGACCTGGGTGCCTAGCCAATCCACCGCGACGATGGCAGCAGTCTTCTCGGTGATAGCTGCCCGTGCCGCGTCGGGGTCTAGGACCCAGGTCTGCGCATCGATGTCGCATAGTACCGGGACGAAGCCATCCTGCAGCACGGCCTGGATCGTCGACGCTGCCGTCGTCGCCGGCACTAGCACTTCGTTACGCCCGCTGTCCTTGTGAAGCAAGGCCTTGAGAGCAGCCTGCAGTGCATGGACGCCGCTGTTCAGACACACGACCGAGTACCCGTCGTCGTCGTCGAGCTCCAAGAGCGATGCGATGCGTCGCTGCAGGTTGAGCCGATGGCTGGAAGTCAACTCGCTTAGGACAACATCGTCGACAACGCGCTGACGGATACTGGCGAGGGCTGCGTCGGGCGTGGTCTCGTTAGCGAGGATGGAGGCGATGGCGCCGTGCGAGCCAATGTGCTCCTGATCGGTTGGGAAGACCTGCGGCACTGGCTTGGAGGCCGAGAAGATTGGGTTGCCGCCGAGGATGGCTAGTTGATGGGGGACTGTGAGATGGTCCATGATGGTTGGTGTAGGCGATGCCCACTCTTGCAGCCTGAAAGGATCTTTTCGGGGTTCTACCGTGGTAGATGTGTTACGGAACAGGAATGCAACACTATACCACGACACCACTCTTGCCTAATGGCAAGGGTAGGGCGTTGTCAGGTCGGGGGCCCGGCTGTTTGTACTCCCCTATATACGTACGGTGACAAGACGAGATAGAGTGAAGTTCTTGAGCAAAACGCTTTAGGAGTGAGACATAAGAAAAAAGCAGTCGATGAAATAGAGATTGATGTGCAGAGTGATGAAGGAGAAAAATCAATGAGGGAATAGCCAAGAAAGAGAGACGGGTTGCAAAGAAACCAAATAAGGCGAAGATTTTTTTTCTCTTGTTGTTGTTCTGTGTGTATGTATCAAGTTGGATGGAACAACAGTATTGCAATGAAGCTTGTAGATGTTGTTGAAGTTGGATAATAAGAATCAAGAATGGAAGGGAAATTTCTTCCTTTTTAATACTCTGCTCTGTTGAGGCAGTGCCCCTTTTAGTCTTCCCATGCACCAGAATCTATGAAACACCAACATCTACGAACGTCGAACGGTGGTCGTAAGTGTAATAACTGTGCTATCTAGCTATACACACACAGCCTCCATCTAGCCATCATCCAGCCTAACAAGACTCAACAGAGACACACTACTAGCCGCGCGCCTGTTACGTTGACGATTTCTGCGACGAGTTAGTACTCGACATACCAAGTAATTATATGAGGCATCATACATCCTCTTCTTTTCTGCGATTTTATTTTCCCGCCTATTCTCTCCACTATAACGGCACACATCTATCATTTTGAATCCGCACTAACCTGCTGATTCTGTAAGTTTGGACTTTTTCTTCCTTCTTTCCTCTTTCATCCATTCGCGAGTTCAACTCGTGTTCAACTCGTGTTATATCTCACTGGAGCTTCACATCAATTTACTGCGCCGGTTCAACTATAGAAACGGCTTCCTCGAGACGCTGAGTCATCTCAGCGAGGTGAGCAACCTGACACACGAGACATCTGAACGACCCCTTGATGCCATTCAGCAGGTCGGAAACATGTACTGCACTGTTGTTCTAGAGGACACTGTCACGCACAAGGTCGTGGGGACAGGCATGGTGGTGGTTGAATTGAAATTGTAGGCAGTCTTATGCTTATCTCTCCCCGAATTCAGTTGCTTTTTCCTTGTCCCTTGTTACTTTTGTTCTCTGAGTTCACTTTCTCTTTTACTCTCGCTCTATAACCATATATTGGCCGCTCTTCATGACCGCATCCACAGCGGAGGTAAGGCAGCTCACCTAGAGGACCTTGTCGTAGATAGGAACTACCAGAAGCTTATATTTCGACTACTGGCTCCTCTAACCCGCGACCACATTGTGAGGGAGGCCGTCTGCTAAAAGAGCGTGCTTGATTGTCGCAACTATAACGCGAAATTCCTTGGGAGGACAGGCTACACAGTCACCGGTGTCCATATGAAGAAGCGGTCCTAAGGGGCTCCTATCCATGACTTTCTGCTGCAAGAGCCCAAGTCTCAGATTTACACAGTAAAGAGTGAACACCTTGCATCTTAGATTGGCGAGGAAACTGGGCGATGGCAAGGGAGATTGTCACACAGCCAAGCGGACTGTTGGCCCTAGGAAGCATAGCGCTGCGTACGCGCCGCGCTAGAAGAGTTGTTGGGACTAGAAGCATCACTGTGTCATCACATGACCGTAAAGGACTTATGCAGGCCAACCTAACAATAATAGAATCTTTATCAGATCTGGTTTAGACGCCCACAGATGTTATGGGCATCGAAAGAAGGCCTCTCTCCTGATGTGGCGGAAGAAACAACATTACTACCACCTTCTCAGTAGTAGTGCTTATATGGCCAAATTGTACATCACACTTGAAGCCTTTGAGAAAGACTGTTCTTCGTAGATGTCTTCAAACTCTAGAGATTTATTATATTGTGCTTAATATTCCGAGAAGGCAAGTCCCTTATATGGGCCCCTGCCACACAGGCCCATCACCATGTATAAGACTGTAGTATTAGCTTATAGAGTTCATGAGTTAATGCATTAGCATGTGGAAATAGTTGAGTATCTGTGCGCTTCACAGATCATTGATTAGCATGCCTGTTTTCGAGCATGTTATTAGTCCTGTTCTTCATTCGTAGGATTTGGACTTATACTTATTTCCAATAGTAGTACTCTATTTGCTTATCTAGATGGCGCACTGAAATAGTGCCGCAGGTTGAAAATTAAACTCATTTGTTGTTTACCCTGAATGACTGCAGATAATGTGTCCATTCCTCCTCGTTATACGGCATGGTGGAAATGCGTCCCAGTATGAAATCAACACGCTCATCGAGGCTGCGGCATGTATCAACAACAATGCGGTTGGAAGCGGGCCGGCATTGATTAACAATCATGGCACGAAATTGTTCTCGACCAGCAGCTTTCTTGATCTCTGCCCCTTCGCCAGATCTGTCGGCGTCTCGAGACCCGTCGTCGACAGTGGTACGCTGGACTCTCAGCGGGTCAACGCGGGCGCGTAAACGATCATCCAGCATAGCCAGGTTCCCAGGGTCAGAGCGGACCTCGATATCGCAGTACCTGTATCCGTGCTTTCGGGCCAGTGCGTGGCCGTGGAAAAGGATCTCCGGGTAGGGGCAGGGCGTGTCGACGATGACGCTGAGGCCCTGAAGCATGGCGTTCTCGGCGACGATCCAGTCCACTCCATCGTCGAAGGTAATGCCTGAATCTATAAAAAAAGACTTGATGTTGTCATGCGGGATCACAACCGCGTTGATACGGGAGGCTAGCAGGTTTGCCGTCGCAGTTTTGCCCGAGCCCGGAGCGCCCGATATTTGAGCGAGTAGCTTGCAGTTTGGACGCTGGTGAAGAGTTGTTTGCTGATCTTCCAGTGTTTTGTTGTCTGTCGATGGGTTAGACATACTGGGCATAAGCGTTTGAAATTATAAAATTTCTTAGAAGAGCGAAATATAAGGACATCCGATCGGGAGACTCCATGGACAGGCGGCGTGGGGTGGGGGGGCCTTTTATCCACCTGTTTCGGCAGCCGCGCAAGCTTTGCGATCAAAGTTTTTGGTCAAGGTTTTTGGTCTAGGTTTCTCTAGGCATGGTCAATGTCCGGAAACCTTGTTCTGTTGCAGGTGGTGGGAGTTCTCGGAACAAATCTTATGAAGTATAGTTTATTATGTCCGCATTACTGTTATACCGGCATCAGCGTCAATGTGTGAGAGGAGGTGGGTGGAAAGGCTTCCTGCGTCCCACTTTTTGGGATTAATGATTAAATAATTAAATAAGGAGATCCGATCAAAGTAGGCGCAAGAAATAAGTATGTTTATATAGCGGATTGGAATTACGAAATAGGGGAGTAACACTGGGGGATGGCCTTACAGCACTCGCTTTGGCGCTCAAGCGCAACAGGTTTCGCGGATCCACGAGATTTCCTGCTTTAAGTAAGCAAAATTAGCTAGGTTAGATCAGTTGGGATACTGGTATGCATTGCTTAAACATACGCTTGGCGGGCTGCCATTGATATAATTAACTCCCAATGCTCAACATCGAGTTCTTATTGGTACTTTTCCTAGGACCTAGAGCAATTGGACACCAGCATACAGATGGCCCAAGTTGGCCAACGATAGTGTCAATGTTTACAACGTAAGTAAAGTGATTTGGACGAAGTATGAAGAGGACAACAGAAGTCGGTGATTACAGGCCAATCTGCTGAGAGTTCTTCGATTGATGTAGCACCGAGCAAGCATTGGCTGGAGATCGATGTGGGGGATGGGGTTGTGAGACATGAAATTCGCAAACGTGAATTTCCCCGAGTTTGCTTGTGTTAACTCAGATGCAATAGGGAACCAATTGACAAACCCATAGCCTAGGGCAGAGTTCTAACATGCCTAACCTCTGGTGTAATTATCGCAGGCAAAGGGCCCACGATGTCGCACTTCGGTTGGACACGACTTAGGGATGAAGATCTGATAATCATTCGGTAAAACGAACATACGCATACACCGGTCTATCATTGTATCGCACGGTCCTGCATACCTCTGCGTTTATTCGTTATGTAAGTGGAATATTAATATTTAGACATACGTATTGAGATCTTGCCGTAAGCACTTCCCAGCAGTTTGGTGACGCTAAAGTGCTCTCTTCTCCCCAATTCGACCACAGCTAGGCCACGGTTGGGTTAGTGCTCATAGTGTAAATATAGATTAACTGATCGCCGCGCGTCTCGGGGCCTCGGAATCCGATTTCGGGTTCTGCAATGGAACACATTCCATATCTGTGTCATTCGCTGCGGTGCCACTGACAAAATCACGGCCGTCCGAATCCGATTCTTGGCGGACAGTGCTTGGGAAAACGATGAGCGACGCCGAGCGCAGTCTCCCCTCCGAGCGGAGGCCGGCGGCAAGGACCCCCTGACCCTGACCCGACCCGACCCCAATAAGCCCTGGGCAAATGTGGAAACGAATGCAAGCTAACCGGATCGTGAACATCGTAGTGTGACAATTGCAAGACTCGCAAGGCACGTACATTTTCACAGCAAAGACCTCCAACTGCTACGGGTACTGACTTTCCACTTAGACAAAATGTGACCGGAGAACGCCATGTTCTAGCTGCGTCACGCTGGAGGTTGCCTGTCGGACCTCGAACCGGGCGACCGAGAAGCGGCAGCGGGTCGTCCTGTCGACGCGGTATGAAGATGCCGTGCAGGACGTCAGCAGCCAGCTTGCGGACGTGAAGTTAATGCTGCAAGCCCTCGTGGCGAACAACAAAGATGCCAGCGGACCGTCGACGTCGGTGTTGCGGTCGCAGGAGCCGTCATCATCATCCCTGGACGCGCCCGCTTACACGCCACAGTCGATGATTGACGAGCAGGTTCCCACCCTCGATAGCGTGCAAGAGGGGTACCATAACGATACCTCGTTCACGTCGCATGCTCATCAGATCAAGACGACACTTGAGGCCACGCTCTCGCCTAACGACTTTGAATTTCCTCTCAGCGCGACGATGGATAACGCCCCCGGCCAGGCGGCGAATGAGGCCTCAAAGGCAAACTTCAATCCTTCTCTGCAATTGCACGATGTCGGTGTTGGGAGTATGCAGCTACCGCCGAATGAAATAGTCCTCAAGCTCCTACGCCTGCTGAAGACTGAGGAGCAGCGCTTCTTTATCGATGTTCCCCTGTTTGACGAAGATGAGTTCATAGCCATGTGTCGCGAGATTTACTTCCCGACGGAACCGATCTCGCTCTGGTCATGGATCATCGTCAACGTCGGGCTCAACGGTCTCTTTTCTGGTATTCGGGAGGAGAGCTGCAAGAATATAGGGGTTTCAAGCGAAGAGTTGCGCGCAGGTACCAAAATTCTGCGGGCCAACTCTGACGCAGCATTGCGAAGTTTACGCTTGTGTTCGGAACCATCGCTCGAATACTGCCGTGCTCTCGTCGTCCTGGTAAGTCGAATACTTGCGAAAATGACGAAGTTATAGCGCTTGTTCTAATTGATCAGGCAAACTACTACGTCAGGTTAGGACACAGCACAATTGCCTGGCGATTGATGAGCGGCTCTGCAAGGGCTGCGCTGGATCTTGGGCTGCACCGTTTGCCGAGAAGCACGTCCACAACTCACGTCCCGAGAGAGGTCGCGCTCTTCTGGCACATTTACACGTGGGAAAAGGGCCTCGCGATGACTTGCGGAAAGTCGCCCACAATACGCCACTCGGACGTGACGAGCGCTCTCGATTTCCTGTCCACTCCTGCAAATCGGCGAGGCCGGATCAGAATGTCAGTAAAGTCTAGTTCCTGTTGATTTCTGACGCTCAAATCTTTTCAATAGTCTGTATGGCGCCTTTGTAGACATGGCTGTCATAATGGGCGAGATTCAAGAGAGCTTGTTCTCAATTGTGGCCCAACAATCGTCGCAGCAGATCCGGATCCAGCACGTTCACAGGCTCGCCACGCGCCTTATAGAACTCATAAAAACTCTTGAAACGGTATGTATCTAAGCCAATTACTGATGGAAGCTTTACTGACGGCATTATATCTAGCTGGACCCCGACGGCCCATCGTGGGAGGACTTATTAGCGAAGTACGCACACAACATCCGACCATTAAGCTCGTCTAAAGCAGTATGGACTTACAAGCTCTTAGCAATCTCGGTGGCATGACCACGACTCTGCATGTCGTCTTTCATTGCCAGCTTGCAATCGTGTATCGCTTTCTTCCACCGGAGTACTTGAATGCGCAGTGAGTATCATAGAGAGCAACTCTCTCCCCTTGCTCGCCATCTCTTTTAACCTCGTGTCGTAGAGAAAAAGCTGAACTCTTGAGTTTCTAGTCCCCTCCAATGTTCAATCGCCTGCGTAAACGAAGCCCGCGTAGCGATATCCATGCTCGTCCGAGTCGGCGAAGCCGTGAAAGCGACGCACATCGGCGAATGGACCGTACTCCTCAACATGTGCGTCCCCATCCGCACCTACCAATCCCCATCCCAAGCCCCTTCATTCCCCCCTACTAACCACCCCCCCATCATGTAGCCTCCTATCCCTAGTCCCGCTAGTCCCATTCATCGTGCTCGCCGGCAACGCCATAGCAACATCCTCCGGAGACGACCTGCCCTTATTATCCCGAATGATCGCGATCCTCGCCCCATCAGCCACGCGGTCCCCGCTCGTCAGGAAAGTCCACGGGGCGTGCGAGAGTCTGAGCAAGATCGCGGAGCGCGTGGTGTCTTCCACGACTCCGCCTCCTCCCCCTATCCTCGGCCAGGGCCAGCACCACCAGCAGTATCCCGGACCCCACGGCCATGGCCAGGAACAGTTCGACTATGCCGGCTTCCCGATGGGGCAGCAGGATTGGGATACGGTTATTACGGGGACCGGGTTCGAGTCGTCGGAGTTTGGGAACTATGACTCCAGGACGCTGACGAATATCATTGAGCCGTGTTTTGCTAATGCGTATTGGTGAGTCGATGTTTAGGCTTACATCAGTCTTGTAATGAGATGCACATGGCGGGACTGGAGATGTGACCTTTATAGAATGAGCCATACTTTGAACTGCTTCAGGTATAATAGTTGAAGACTTGTCAGAGTGTCAATACAGGATATTTGGCATACGCCAAACTCATGCTACGGGTAAGCAGTACGAACGAGATTCGATTTAAGAACGTACTGTTTTGGTGCACTTGTAAAATTATTCCTTGGGTTTTCTATACCTATAAGAAAGAATAGATGCGAAAATGATAGGACCGAGCTCCCGTAACCATATGCTATCTCACTCAATTTTCCCCCTTAATGAAACACAACTGCTGTGGCTGCCAGCTAAATTGCGGTTGGGGTGTATTAAATGGCGACACCTACGCCTTGTGCCAGCCCTCTGACGGCTGGAACTGAAATCTCACTTGTAGTATGCTTTTTCTTGTCAGTAGAATAGGCTTTAGCAGGGTGCATAAGCCCTGTTTCAAGCCGTTCAAAGCTGCGAAATGTGTGGTCGTCATGTTGCTCGAAATTTGAAAAGAGGGAGTTCTCTGGGCTAGATCGCAGCCTAGAGGCCCTGTAGCCCCCATCCAAATCGCACAAACTATCGAGAGAAGAGGGCCGTTCCGCTCGACTACCATGTTTATTTGAGAGACTAGGAAGTCTGCTTCCCTTGTTGACAGGTCTAAAACATCTGATCGGTGACGAGAACAGCGCCGGAAGCGTGCATCTGGCGCGACTCATGTTCTTGAATAACCCGGGAATAGACGGCACACAGTAGATGAGCGCGGCACACGTCAGCTCGCCGAATGCCCAGTAGCTTACTGGGGTTATATCGTATGTCCTGTCGACAGACCAGAGAAACTTGACGGACGCATGCAACCTGCTAGCTGCGGCTACAACAGCGCTGAATTCGCGACCGCTATTAGAAACTACAAGAGAAGTAAAGAGGTTGGGTATATTTTGGGAACAGAAAGAGATTCAAGTGAATCTGCTCACTTACAATAGACCTACTAAGAAGATCAAGGCAACACCAATCTTCTTCCGAGTCTCGATATGTAGCTTCCATATCACCCCTTGCGGTAGTATTAAGATAATCAGATCTGACAGCAGGTTGAAGCTGGCGGTGGTGACATCTAGAGCCTCTCGATTTAGAGGACATGTTCCGGGGACCGTTCTATCCCATATTCTATTATAAGGTCTGCAAGAGATGCAGATAAGAATCACAGTGATACTATACCAGAGGACACTGATAATTATCATAGTACGGCAAGTCCACTATATTGGTCAATTGTCAGCAATCAAGTATCATCCATGGCAACATGGGAGGTATGCAGAGTTTTCATAACACTACAGGCTACAAGGGCCCGTTGACACCGGACCGCTGGAGATTGAACTCACATAGAAGACGCCCTTTGTGCCACGCGGGATAAATAGTCGCGTCCATTGGAGCAGAATGGCTATTTTGAATAGCATAATTGATACCGCATATATGATTGACCCAATGTGAATGACCTATCAATAAAGTTTAGACCGGAAATTCTGCACGGTATAACATAATAACAGCCTAGATTTCGCGACAAGGAGCAGTTTCTCACATAAAAGAAATGAGCCAAATCTCTGACTCTAACGTTCCATAGATGTACGTGAAAGCCGAAACCATTTAAATTTTGGTACGAGAAGGACCAAAATGTCAAAGCAAGTGCCTAGTAAGTAAGCCTGGGTTTCTGGCGAAGGAAATGCTTGGGAGAGTTACAAAGCCAGACAAAGCGAAGACTACGCAAAGAGAGTTAGCAACAATCGCGCGTCTTGGGGGATGGGTATTTCTACAGTCTTCAAGGTGAATTTTCTTCATGTGCCATAGTCTTGCGGACGCCGCCAGCGCAAACGCTACGGTCGACGTAAAGAGGCATATTGTGGTAACGGCTATGCCCAGAGAGTTTGCGTTGGGAGGGTTATCCAGGTTCGATTCGATGCCTGGCGGTGCCTTAAGCGCTGGTCCGTTTAGAATTGCCTGCTGTAGCGCATCCGGAAGAGTGTGAAGTTGGTCTAAAGACATCGCGCACAGCAATACAGTGGAATTGGATCACTGAACATGAGATTCGAAGGTGACCAGTCTGCTTAGGAACTAGGTCCTTTCTGTATAATTTCACATTCCTGCATCCCAACACCGCCGTTTCTACAATTCGAGGCTCGGAGGAGAATCAAAGATATTATTGTTGCACCGCATATGCAGCATGATTGGACCCCAAGACGCATGTACCAGCAGGACAGCCTGCTTCGTTCTAATGAACAAGGCACGAATGAAAGTAAGGGCGAATACTCGCTCGAATTTTGTCACCGAATTTGGTGACTAGCAACTGCTGTGCCGCTTGGAGTAAAGATGCACGGATAAAGATACCTACCTTTATTATAGTTGTAAAGGGTCGGCCATTCACCCCCGGGCCCCCGGCCCCCGCCCCCAAACCGCCCTCGCAAATGACCTAGTAATTCCAGCGCAAGACTGGATGGACCAAAACAGATTATTTGCGACGGAGCGATGTCTCCAATAGTATGAGTGATATCACATGCGAGCCGTCGAATATTCTGCGGGGTGGTGTTTGTCGATGAATAAGGCGATATAATACCACTGACTCACCTTCATGACTTGAACAAGTTTGGGTCATTGTATTGGATTAGTTTCACTCAATGTGACAAGCGGTATGCCTCTTGTTGCTTGTAACCACGGGGAAAGCAAGCGAGCATGAAGTCGCGATGACTTTTGCTACAGATTGGGCCAGTCTTTGGTGAGGTGGGTGGTATCAGGCTTAGGACTCTTGGCGAAGTTGTGGTAGCTTTTGCCGTGCCAGCTCTATGCATTTGGCCAGGCCGGTCCTACTTCTCATACCGTGGACTTTCGTAGGATTTGAATGAAGTGGTATTTCCGGAGTCGCAAAGGAAGACGCCAGTCAGCCACGAAGTTCATCTCATATGTCTTGGTGCCCTGTGTCTTCACAGTTTGTGTGGCATTCACTACCTAGGTAGGGTCGTAGGTCGGGCGTCGAGGCGAATGCACACACTAGGAGGATCATAAACAGAGCCTTCTGAGCTCAAATGCCACTGTCTATTTTTCGGATCAGTACTTTCGTGCTGAACAGCCATATCTAGGCCGTTGGTACGTTAGGTGAGTTTCACAAGAGGATTCAAGCTTGACAGAAAGAGACTCAGGCCGAGGAGCAGCTACCTTAGGTCTATGGCAAAGGTGTGGCTTGGCATGTGGCTCGTGATATCCCTGTCATCTCGTCTTGCTGCACCCCTGTCGCCCCTCCTGTAATTAGATCAGGCTAGTGCAGCGGGCCCCTGCAGGCTACCTACCCGCGGCATCGAATAGAGAGAGACACGCGAAGCACGACAGCGAAAAGTGTCCCTGAATGTCGCGTTACCTGTCTTCCAAACGCCATTCCTTTCCGCAGTAGCAAAAATCACCAACGCTGAAGCGCCAAGTTATCGAACAGACGGAGATCAGTCCTACCAGTTGGGACAGTCACGTTTATTCTTTCTGCAACAACACTCCAGCAATCGCATCCACACTGGCAACATGACGCGCGCACAGCAAACCATCTCCATCGGGCTCCTCATCTCCTCCGTACGCCTTCCCTTCCCCCGGCTTCCGAGGCAAATACTGCACAGTTTCAGCCTCTTTTCAATGCGCTATTTCGGATTATCGAGCTTGCTAACATATGAATCTGTCTCTGTAGCTTTACCTGGCCCTCTACTTGCAACTCATCCCGCTACCCGAGCTCGTCCAGACCGAGATCGTCCCCGTGGTGCGTCTTCGACCTCTAACTTTCTTAAACGCAATCTATCAAATCCGATATCTTCCCAGCCCGCTCCCAGACCTATAAACCCAGCTTGCACCAGACAGTCCACTAACAAAACCCTCCCCCAGCTCCCCTTCTGGGCCCTCGTCTCCTTCGGCGCATATTTGCTCTTCCGCCTCGGGTGGAACGTGATGACCTTCCACGACGTCCCGGAAGCACACAAGGAACTGGTCGCCGAGATCGAGCTCGCCAAGACGGACCTGCGGCGCCTCGGCGTCGATGTGGATTAATGGGCTCATTAGCGGAGTTGAAAATGGTTGTCAAGTAGTTGATTGATTTGCCGCAGGCGAGACAAAAAGACGAAATTAATAAGAGAGGATGGAATGGGCATGGGCATGTGTCACTGCATTAGAGAGAGCCTGTGGCATTAATGAATTGTTGAAGAAGCATTGCGAATGAAGAATAAAATTGACCAAAGAGAACACGGATCAATTATTTATCTTCGTATCATGTTCAAGTGCTTCAGTGCCATATCTGAACATGGAGCAGAACGACCAAATCACCAACATCATCAAAAGGTATCTGCATCAGGTTCAACCGAGCAATAGGCATTCAATTCAGCTCATGAACTTCGTAGCTCACAGCATTTGTACAAAGCTCATTCATACACTCGTAAACCCAGACTCTGCAGACCTAGGTTCCCCTAACCCCGACCCATTGGTTAACCACGCAAACCATACCCATATGCAATACGTTGACCTGACCTGACCTGACCCCGAGACAATGCATGCAAATGCGAACCCAGGTCCCAACTAGCAATAGCAGTTACTCAACAATCAATTGACGAGTCAGCAGCAAAGTAATGAAGTCATTCAAGGCCGTCCATCGCCCGCGATCAGCGCAACGACGATTTTCAGCGCCTCGAGGGGGTCTTTATTGTCTCGGAGCAGCTTGTCGAACATATCTGGAAGGCCAGCTAAGCTTTTCTTCTCGTCGCTTGCGTGCCCTGTAGCATAGACAAATCAGTATTGTCAATCTTGCGAAAGAAAGGGGAAAAAGAATAGAAGGATACTTGGATGCAACTCACATTTAGCAGGCGCCTTCAGCAAAAATGCAATCTTGCTCCTCGCCTCGCCCGTCCAATCGAACTCGACCCGCCAGAGGATGCGCGCCGTCAGGGGCTCATCCCCATCATCATCCCCATCCCCATTCCCAGCACCACCAGGTCTAGAAATTCCCGACAAGTCCAGATCGAAACTCGTGCGACCCAGCAGCGCAACGATAACCGCCTTCTTCGGATCCTTTTTACCAGCTCCTCCTCCACCATCATCATCTCCACCACCATTAGCTTCGCCATTCGTATTTTTATCCCCATTCGCCGGGCGCCCCCTCGTCTTCCTTCTCGCCGTCGTCTTCTCCCTCATCGCCCGCGCACAGCTACGAAGCAAATCCGTCGATCCAAGCTCGTTTGTAACAGCATGCCAGAAATGCGCGCGGCGCGTCGCTACGCGGAGCCATTCGCCCATGGCCCAGGTCACAATGCCGATGTTGCGCGTGAGCGCACCCCCATTACTTCCACTACCACTACTGCTACTACTGCCCTTGCGAAGTATAGTATGCAAAAACGGATCGAGCTCGCCCGCCGCAGCGGGGTCGAGGCGCGGGACGGCGAGGTCCGTGACCGAGAGCGTCTTCGTGTCTACGAGCATATCGATCGCGGCGACGAATAAGCCGGGCGGCGAAGATGCGACGGAGATCGCGTGGCGCTGGAGCAGAGGTGCTTCTGCTTCTGCTTCTCCTTCGCTTTCGCCTTGCGCATCGCGGATGGTGGTGATGGTTGATGTGAATGTCAGGGGGGTGAAGACTTGGAGGTACGGCAGTTCTTCGTCGGCGGTCATGGCGATGGGGTGGTGAGATGTTGGAGGCGGGAGCGGGGCGTCTGCTTCTTTATCTGCCTCTGAGTTAGGCGTGATGAGAGGTGGCAGGGCGACAGTGCCGGCTCGACCGAACGGGAGAAACGCGATGGGATTCATAGCGGCCTCGAGCCATTCTTGCATCGGGTCAGGCGGCGCCTGTTTTTCGGGCGGGAGCGCATGTCGACGTAGCACGTCTAGCAGACGGTCTTGTTCCTCGTCATCCGGTAATTCGATAGCATGGCGGTGGGATCGCTGTGCATGGTAGAGCCGCTCGTTCTCGCGTGTCGCAACTCGTAGGTCGGCTTCCAGCCCGGCGATCTCGGTTAGTAGAGAATCACGCAGTGCCTTCTTGTCGGCTAAGGGGTCCGGTTCCTCGATCTGACGCCCCGGGTGCGACTTGCGCTTACTGCGTCTCCGTCTCGGCTCGTGTCTCAGCGGATCTCTCGTAAGTCGCGGAGGTGCAATCTCCTCCACGGTCTCTAGGCCTGATTCTGGTGGACGGAGGGGCGGTTGTTTCAACGGCGAGCTGTTTATTTTCGCTGCCAGAATCCTACTCCTCCTAGGACGCTTCGATGGCGAATTGTGGATACCCAGCGGCGAAGTTATGACAGATGACGGGTCTGAAAGACCCTTCTGTGTTGGTGTAGGTGGCAGTTCCGGCTCTTCTGGCCGAACTGGGGGCAAGACACCCCGCGGCGGAGACCGTCGCAGCCCTCGTCCCTTGAACGGGTAGATGAGCTCTTCCTCCTCGGCGTCGGGCGGTGGCAGAGGTCTTGGAGACGGCTTGGTCGGCGTCCTCTTTGGTTTTAGGGACAATCCCCCGCCGGCTCTCCTGACCGGGCTTGCAGGCCGTTCTGCAGTGGCAGCATCATTTTCAGTTCCATTCCCAGCCTCGTTGTCCTCGTGCAGTCTGCCAGTCTCCGATTCAAGTTCCAATTGCGCCGTGACGAGCTCGCTGGGGCTGCCAGGTTCCGAAGCTGCTGGGGGAGGCAAGTCCTCGGAGGGCCGGGCCGCTCTTGACGATGCGCGCCGCTGCAGGATATCTGGATTCGATCGCGCAAGGCTGGCTTTGGTGGGCGACGCAAAAGACGGCCGATTAAGTCGTGATGAGCGCCGCGTTGCGCTGTCGGATGAGGACGGCTCGTTCGATTCATTTACTGGTACATTTGTCGTTGGTGATGTTTTGCGCCGCTTGGGCGCCGAAGTTTCCATTGCGACGAAGCTTCAATTCGGTTTTAATGCTGCATCTCGAACCCGAGTAACCCCCTCCTAGTTGTATTGCGATTGAGCTATTCGCAGCAGTGTATGATGTTATTGCCAATGACGGTAAGGAGCTGTGTTTAGACGAGTACATTGGCCTCCAGAGCGAGGTGTAACGTGTCACGCCCGAGTGGTTCAATTGAAACCCAATATTCTAGGAATTCGTTGCTGCGGTGTTGACTTATGCGCCCAAAACAATCCCATGTACCAAGACGCGTCCAGATCGACGGCCCGTTAGAGATATTGATACGCGAGCTGAAAGACCCCACCCTAGAAGTACCTTTGTACTGCCTCATCGAGGCAGTGAAACTTTCATGCAAGACCAATGACAGGTCACGTGGGACTGCGCTAACGACCTAACATCCATGCTCACAGCTCCTCGACCCCGCCTAAGCCGAAGGGCCGTTGGTCAAGTCCGTCGGGAAGCGACAGTAGCCAAGCCAGTGCAGTATCACGATCGCAATGTCCTGTCCTACCTTGGAATTTTGCATGGAAGCTATGCTGGAGTTTATGAGTCTAGACCGCCTATCTGATCATCAAACGTTGGCGAGTGTAAGTGCATCCAGCATAAATGACTAACCCGGCCAGCGCTTACATGCAGGCTACGGAGTAGAATATTTAAGTTTACTAATCTATTCGAAAACGAACCGGGTGAGTGAACCCAACTCACGATATTTTCATATTTCTGACAACAGGGTCACCAGGCTGCGTATCAATTGGAATTGCTCTGAGAGCCTGACTCTCTCGTATATAAATAGAGTGCCGATCAGTTTGATCATCGTCTCCAGAAGCTGATATTGTGTGCATTCAAGAGAAAAGTACTAGCTATATCTTGCCCTGCCAACTTGACTATTCGCATATCTATCCGGCGTTATCAGCCTCCCTCGTGAAAGAGAAATGACGGACACTGAGCCTCAAGCCGTGCAAGTCAGTAAGACCCCAGACGGCATCACAACCATTACTCTCAACCGACCTCATCGGCGCAACGCCATTGATGGGCCGACGGCGAGGAAGTTGACCGAGGCCGTTATTGCTTTTGAGGATGACCCAGAACAGAAAGTCTGTGTGATATATGGCGCTAACGGCACCTTCTGCGCCGGTTTCGATCTCCACGAGCTCGCCAAGTATAACACTGGGAGCGTGGATGATTACAGGGGTGCCATTGTGAATCCTGAGCATCACGTCGATGGCCGTAACATCGGGCCCATTGGCCCTTCAAGGATGCAGATCAAAAAGCCGGTCATCAGTGCTGTGTCGGGTCACGCGGTGGCCGGCGGTCTCGAGCTATCGCTGATTGGCGATATGCGAGTCGCTGAGGAAGATGCCATTTTTGGCGTGTTCTGCCGTCGGTTCGGCGTGCCTCTGATTGACGGCGGAACCGTCCGCCTCCAGGCCATTGTCGGGTTGGGAAGAGCACTCGATATGATCCTGACTGGCCGTGGCGTCTCAGCCCAAGAAGCGCTGCAGATGGGGCTTGCCAACCGGGTCGTTCCCAAGGGGCAGGCGTTGGCCGAGGCGACGAAGATTGCGCGGCAGCTCTTGACCTTTCCTCAAGGTTGCATGAATGTCGATCGTGCAAGCTGCTATTACTCCGCTTACAGTGCCTCGTCCTTTGAAGATGCTCTCAGAAACGAGTTTGAGAACGGTGTCAAGGTGATCACGACGGAGAGCATTGCTGGTGCGGCCAAGTTTAGTGGGGGCGCTGGTCGTCACGGCGCTTTCGCCTCCTCTTCGCTTTGATTTTCCGCCGCTGGATATGCTTGTTATTCCGTTGGTAGTCTGCGTTGAAAATGGCATTCGCGTCCAACCCGACGTCTGGAAAGATGCCAATCCAAATCCAATTACTGCGTGTTTGTATAGCGCCTACTTGATGATGTGTAGGTTACCTTAGGTACACATTGATTGGCTGTTGGGCAACTACGGTAGCTTATCGCGGTGCTAGATTCCGGCAGTACTGCTCTTTACAAATTTGGCGGTCCAGTACTTAGAGCAGCACTTTGTTTCAGACACAAACACACAATAGTCGTTTCCCTATCATACATCATGCTTTCCCGCGATGGTAAACAACCTGCATCTTATGGTACCTCTGCGTGACTACGTGCTCGTGCTACGAAGCACCTACCCTAGGAGATGTATAAAAATCCACCCACCTGGGGCACTCAGTAGATCATACTTCCTCCCTGGACCACCTTGTCTCTCAAGATCGTCTAGGCATCCCACAGCTTCAGTTTACATGAGATTTACGAGCATAACCCAACTTCCAAGCATCGCACTACCATCTGCAACCCTCGGTTCCAAAAATGGTTCGCCGCAACAGTGTTGAAGAGATTTTGCTTCTTAGAGCTAGGATTGAGGGATTCGACGAAAGCCTAGTCTTCTTAGAGACAAGGGTGGACGTTCTTGAAACGAGCATAAAGAAACATATAGAAGATGTTAAACTCCTCCTTTCCGACTTGTATGTATACCCGCAATCATGCCCATTCACATTATTAAGAAAAGGGGGCTCACACATAAGCAGCGAGCATAACCTCCTAGCGCGAATACAGAACAGCACGTGTTTCGCAGCCGAGGCTCGTCTCAGCTCTCTTGTAAACACTATCACGCACGAAGAAGTCAATGTCCCGGAATTGCTCAAAGATTTCAAGGCTCTCGATGGTACGCCTCTCATGGTGAACGAACAATCGCCCCCATTTCTCTACATGGACCCTCTATATTATGCCAATTACTGAAAATTCCAATCTAGACGCTGCCGTCGAGGCTCTTCTCCAGGAATTAGGCCTAAGGCCAGACAAAAAGAACAAAAGAGAACAACTCAGGAAATTCCTCGGCATACCGTGGTGCCAGTTCCTGATGAGTGACGGGAAAAAGGACGATGACAAGCTTTTCTTCGGCTAGAGAGATGCATACTGCACGGGTGTTGGAGGAGTAAAGTATTTTTGACTCATCAAGTAGGCAGGTGGTAGGAAGCCGACTATGGACACTCTGGATGATGACTTTGAAGCAGAGCGAGTAACAATCAATTACTAGGTGCCGACTAATAAAGACAGCATCCATTAACAATCAACATCGCATGCTGTCAATGTCAGTTCATTCAGGAGCCGCCGCGTCACTTATTAATCAAGCCATGTCATCATTACCCTGATAGTAGTGTTTACAATATTGACCTTCATCTCCGCGCCATACTGTATTCGATCTACCAATCCATCGTCATTACATGAAAAGCGGCGATAAATCAAGATGAATGTATCAAATCTTTGATTATTCGACCTTTTTCCTACGCACAAATCCCCAATTATCAATTTCAAGTTCAATCCGAATCATCGCCATCGGCTGTCCATCTTACCGCAATGCACCTCATCGGCTTCCCCTTGCGTGACATTGAGTGCAACATCCCGCTTCCCAATCGGAATATATTCATTCAAAACAAACTTCTCCGCCTAGCTTGTCGCGTGATTAGGGGTTATAAACCGCGCGAACACCCCATAACAGCTTTTGTTGAACCATCCGTCTAAATCAACGAGATTTACTGTACGGTCAGAACTAGAGATGTTGCCTATCCGCACGACAAGAAGATATTTCAACATAGCTCTCACTATCATCCCAACTCTGATCTCCGAGCCTTAACTCGCTATTGACAGAGCATTTGTGCTACAATAATACACAATGCTTACCTAACTGCTGGTCTAGCAAAGTCATGCCAAGCTGTTGGATGCATGTCGCTTTGTTATGAGTGGCGCAGCACACCCTCCGCACTATATTTAGTTGTGAGACCGTCATCCCTATGGACAACCGTAACCAACAGGTATCACCTAGTAATATTCACAGCATGTCCGGAATATCCCTTGCACATGCACCCAGTCTCTAGAGCACGTATGCGACATGAGACTCGGTAGATATTTTCCGATTGCCGTTGTTAGCCCCGCTGCGTAGCTAGTCGTGCGGACTTTACATCACTTCTTGGTATGGGCGGCAGGCTGTGCTATGCTATTCAGATTTCCTACTTCCAGAGTAAGCTCTCTAAATACCCCTCGATTTCCCACATGCATTTACGTGACAACTAAGTATTCGACCCAGCTGCTTCGCTTACAGCGGTACACAAAATTCACCTTCACCCGGCACACCCACTTCTATTCCACCCCGCCAACCATCACCATGAACCCCGATGTCGAGCGGATCATCTCATTCTGGTTCGACCGCAACCCCCTCGAATGGATCTTCGCCCCCGCCGGTCTCGACGCGCAGCTCAAATCCTCATTCAGCGACCTGGTCACGCAAGCCCGCCAAGGCGCCCTCGACTCTTGGGAATCCGAGCCGGAAAGCAGCCTCGCCCTCGTCGTGCTCCTCGACCAGTTCTCGCGAAACATCTACCGCGGCTCGACGGATGCATTCAGCGGCGATCAGAAGGCGTGGGAGACTGTGACGAGGGCAGTCGCGAGAGACTTCGACAAGCGCGTCACCGTGATCCAGGCATCTGCGTTCTACATGCCCTTGCTCCAGAAGGAGAGTTTGATCTCGGTGATCGCTGCGCGCTGTCTTTTCGAGGCTTTGAAGGGAAGGTGTGAGAGTGCGGAGGAGCATAAGTGGGTTGACATTGGAGTCGCGGCTTCGGGGAGACATCTGAAGCAGTTGGAGGAGTTTGGGAGATACCCTACGAGGAATGCTGTGCTTGGTCGTGAGAGCACGGAGGCTGAGGAGGCGTTTCTTAAGCAACATAAACCAAGCTTGGATTGACTTAGCCTTGAGGTTATCTTATTACCCCGGGTAGGAATCAATGCGCGTCACTAGATGGGACCCTCAAAATTGTCTCTTCCTAGCTCAATGCTGCCATTTTGAGCACCCTCGAAAGGGAAATCATGGGATCAAATTACCGAGGAGTACGTATAGTTCTGCTTAGGCTAGACTAGATAGTGTTGCGTGTGTCGGTAAACATACTTGTGCAAGTTAAGATTTAGAAAAAAGAATACAATGCTGACTTGCTACATGCCAACGCATACTCTAGTGCCTCGTGAAAAGGGGGCAAAGGGTACATGGCCTAACCAGGATCAATACCACAGGCCAATTGATTGAAAAAATCATGGGTCTAGGCGTGGTATATTGCATAACTTACAGCAAACGAATCAGTCAATAGAAAAGAACAACGGTTTTGTTTTACACTGTAGGGCAGCCTACTGAAGTGACTACTTAAAGTGCCTATCGGCAGGGTTAGTTGCCTTCGGTGTTTCTAGTCTCTAATGTGCTTATTTCATTACTAATTGTTAAACAGATGGTTTTGAGACAAATGTGAAAACATTAATACTTTGACTATTGTCATTATACAGAGTATGGAGTAAATAAATCGCCATACACCTACCGGTACCTAGGTACTCTAGAGCACTGTTTCCAGGTCATGTGACACTCCAAGTTTTTGTGCATGACGTTGCGGGCCCGGGAGTCGTCGCGAACTTGCAGGAGGCTTTTTTCGAACCGAACGATAATTGGACTTTCATTCCGGCATCATACATAAAACACCAACCAGTGCCATTACCATAACACCTATCCGTTCTCTCACCAGGACAACCGAATTCATACCCCCTCAATAGCCTCGAAACCAATCTCTGCATCTGGTCCAAATGCCACCCAACATGCGCCCGCTAATGCGCGTTGCGCGCCTGCAATCCGCGCCATCACGACGAACCCCTCAAACGCAGATGCAGACGCAGACGCTACTGTTACGCGGATTCGCATCAGGGGGCGCGGGCGGACGGCTACCGGGCGGGACGCCGGGCGAGTCTTCAGTGCAGGCGTATCCGATCGGGCCGTACTACGAAGCCATCCTTACCAAGCCGCAGCCGATCCCCGAGAAGAAGCCCGAGGAGCCGCCGACGTCGTCGCCCAAGTCGCCGCGCGCGGGTGCGGCCAAGAAGGCGGCCACCGCGGCGCAGCAGAAGCCGAGGACCGGCGGCGACTCGCACACGCCTCCCGGCACCACTTCCACCTCTCCCTCGAAGCTCACACCTCCGCCGTCGTCATCATCAGGTACTACAACATCCACGTCCAAGTCCACGTCTACACCTTCATCTACATCTGCATCTATACATTCTTCCAGCACTACTACTGCCATTCCCACATCACCCACCCCGACGGACCCCCCCGAACTCTCTTCAGAGCCCGGCACCGCGCAGGACAAGGCGCGCATCATTTTTGGCTCCCGCCTCGCCGGACCCGCGGAGCGCGCTGACCGCTTACAGTCAATTCGCGCTCGTAGCGCCCTGGTCGGCGGCGTGCTGGTGCCGCCGCGGCCCGAGGAGCCCGACAACTGCTGCATGAGCGGCTGCGTCAACTGCGTGTGGGA
Organism: Nemania sp. FL0916; assembly: GCA_022578715.1. NCBI lineage: Eukaryota > Fungi > Ascomycota > Sordariomycetes > Xylariales > Xylariaceae > Nemania > Nemania sp. FL0916. The sequence goes on along the minus strand of MU390322.1, from coordinate 40,465 downwards.
CCTGTACCGCGACGAGATGGAGGAGTGGGCCGCCGCGTCGGCCCGCGCGGACGGCGCACTGCAGGCCCAGCGCAGTACACCCACGTCTACAACTACGCCCGCCGCGTCCGTAGACACAGCTAGCACTGATAGCACGCATGCTGCGAGCCGGCAGAATGAGGAGATGGCAAAGACGGATCGCCCTAAAATCGCTAAGGACCTCTGGGACGACGACCTGTACACTAATATCCCCGTTGGGATCCGCGAGTTCATGAAACACGAAAAGAAACTCAAGAAAAAGCACGAGGAAGAGGGCACATTCGGTGCTTAGACGGGAGAAGGGAGCCCTGTAGCAATCACATACACCGCGGTTTTGGGATACCTACACAGAGGGGTGCGATACCCGGAGGGAACAGTCGATTTACTGAACCATAGACATGACGCAATATATATTATTCCTGTCGTCTTTTGGCCTCTCGACCTCGTAGTTCGGTACTCTCTTTTGCGAGCTCGTGTCGAGTTATCGTGGCCGTCTATCAACATTACGCTCTAGTATTTACCGTGCCCTAGCTAGCCTTCGGATCGCCTAAGCCAACGCCATTGCCGAGACTCCTCTGTTCATGCATGGATGTCGCCCCGTTCGCCTTGCCTAATTCCGAGTACTGCTCGATTATGCGGCTGCCGTCTTATTCTTCTGCTCGGCCGCTAGTGTGTCGTGCTCATCGATGTCGATAGCTTCCCAGGGATAGCAGATCCAGACGTCACCCACAGTCCGAGCAGCGATGTATCTGGAGTCGGTTATAGCGCCTGCCGGAAGAACACCCTTCTTTTGCTTGTCTTTGTTCTGTTTGCGTTGGACCAACCAGTCAGCATGCTTAAATTATCTTGTGCCACAGCTACCGGCCGTAACCCCCCCGCCTTGATGCCTTGAAGGCAAGGGTGCTTACATGTAGGACGAAGATGCTAAACTCTGTCTTCTCGTTCTCACGGCCGAGCTCCTTGGACACCTTCTCGACATCTTTCTGTAGCTCCTCAACGGCATACTGGAGCGTAGTGCGCGTATCATCGACCTCGTCTACGATGAGGATGCGCTTGCCGACCAGATTCTCTACGCCGCCGAGACCGCTAAAGTCTAGCCATTGCGTGCGTGTGACCTCGGTACCGATCTTGTCCACTATGCCGGAGTCGGCACCAATCGTGGAATTCCGCTCGTACAGGGAGAGGCCGATTGCCTGGATAGGGATGTTGGGGCCATCGGACTTCTTCAAGAATGATCGCAGAATGCGCGCGGGGACATAGCCACCGCCGCCGATGGCGATCATGAGCTGTGGCTGCAACGTCGACAGGATTTTCTCCGCGCCCTCTTGACAGAGCTTATGGACCTGACAGGGTGGCACATAGCGATGTCAGCCGTAAGATCGTAGACTGCGAGTTTTTCACAATAGTCCAACAGAACAACAAAAAGGGAAGCTGTGAGTTAAAAAGGCGAAGCAACTTGTCCGATGATATATCATATTGAACAGCTGCGCATGTGCGTGTACGCTTTCTTGCTGCATAGCCAACCAGATATCTGCGAGAAAGCAACGCGGGGTGCATGGCATCAACTCACATCATTGTAAGTGACGTAAACTTTCTCCACCATCTTGATAACTTGTTTTGCGTGGTATCTGGGAAAATCAAACACGGAAATAAGGATTGATGGGCTGAAAAAACTGATGAGGGTGAGAGAAGGCTAGACTAGGGAGTTTTTAACTGAATTCGCAGAAACGTTGATACAGCAATCAAAGAAGGTGAACCCTGACTTTTTTCGTCGACGGGAAAAAAAGTTTCGAGTCAGACATGCGCCAACTTAGTGTGCATTACTGCGAGCCAATTTAGTGGGGTAAAGTGACGGGAAGGTGCTAGCCGGGGAGCTTGTTGACGAAAGTTCGAGGCCTACTAAGCTAGGCAAGCGCGGTGAGTTGCTGTTTCAAGAGCCTGCGGCAGGTATTCATTGATCTTCACCTCTCTGGGAAGGCGAGCAACAAGACCAAAAAGCTTTAGGCAGCCGCATCCAGCCGATTGATTACATGCGTACTGCAGTGACGATGGCGGGGTCGAGCCATGGACAGCATTCATTACCCCGCTATTGTCAACCAATCGAGCATTTGCTAGACTTGCCCAAAAGGGCATGTCATTGAGATTTGGCTACAGTCGCATTGTTTCGGGGCGATAAATTTTTACTCTGGTAATTATTTCTCTCGTTAACACATGACAAATAAGACCTGGTTAATAGGAATGGGATTCACGCATTTACGGTATTTACAAAATGCTTAACGGTACTCCGTAGGTAGTGCTAAGATTCATGATCAGGGTTCTGCAACCCCTCAACCCCCAATGATTCACCGCCTTACATCAGCGCAATTTGGATACCTACGTCTCATTAGAACGCATCTAAGCATATACTTGACATACATCTGCATACCGTACTAGAGTTTTATCGCCATCGCATCAACAGACGAATTGTAGATTATATAAAAACGAAATTAATTTCGAGCTGCCCTTCTACAAATCGAAGCTGGCGCCCGTAAGCTAAGTTGCAAAGCGCGGCTTCGTATTCTAATAACATATATTTACTAGTTAAATTCGGTTGCGAATTGTGCATTGATCTCTTAATTAGCAATAACCCTGTTGTAGAGGACTGATAGCTGAAAACTCTTACTTGCTCGCCTCATTGGAAAATTTAGGTAACTGGGGTGTTGAACAAGCCTCGTCTTAATCCTTCAGCGGCTGCTATGAGAATCTAGAACAGTGACATGGAAGGGTAACAGCTGAACAGTACAGTACACAAGCACAAAATACCTGATGGATCACATAGGCGCGTACACTGACAGCCAGTAATCTATAGGTTTGAACACTACAGCTTACGGGCGGCAGAGCTCGATATTTGGGCGAAGCCAAATAAATGGCGATCACAAATTAGCTGCGACGAAGTACAGTGCGGGTTTACAGCCCCTCGCGGAGGTTCATTCCATGTAACCTGCATCTTCTCCTCAATATTCTTGCTGTCACCATCCAACTCAACTATACAACTAATAAGTGATGGCTTGCATAGGCGAAGGGTATAGATAGTGCTAATGTGTCGCAGTCAACGTCAGCCCCAGGATTTCAATTTAGCGTCAGCTTTCATTCATCTCGGTCGTGCAAACACTGGCTGTGGAAAGCGAGGCTCGGATCAAGTTCTCCCCGGCATGCTGTTCCAATTTCACCTTTGGAGAAAATCAAGCTGATTTGTACACCGGAGACTGTATATGCTCTGCGAATGCGACATAGGCATCGCGAAGATCGCGCATGGGACAGGACGGATATAGCCTGTAGGTAGGTAGTATTTATTGGACAATATGAGTCAGAGAAATATCCTAGGTCTCCTGGTATCTCAAGGCCTTGTAATGCATAGCACATTTGCAGTGATCCAAAGAACCAATTCGTTTTTATTCGAGAGGGTGTGTTCCCAGTCAGCGTAACATTCGGCTGTGGCATGCCCAAATAAAGTATCTACGCATAAGCGCCCAGTTTGAAACGCGTGGCTTGCGGCCTGTCCCGGCATTGGTCATATAGTGAGAGGGGATTGGGGGCCTTGTAGTTTCGCAGAGACTGTAGCAAGCCATCCACATATAAGAGCTCATTGTTCTTCAACGCCCCCTGCGCTCGTAGCCAGCAGAGCTCCCAAGAGCATATTCCGCGCATCTCTTATCTACATATCTAACAAGACCAACGATGGGCCGTATACTATATGGGCTCGTCCTCCTCTCATGCGGCGTCGTCTGTGCTATTACGTACCGCCGACTGACTGCGAAGACGGAACAATTGCCCAAGCCAAAGGACCATGTAAATTTAATACACAGTATCAACAGTGGATATAAATCATACTAATTCTATCATAGGCCCGCTCTCGGCAACCTCTCGAGATTTTATATTCCAGTCCAACGAATGGCACTGATGATGGGCCCGAAGTTGAGTGAGTCTTCTAGTTGTCCTCGAACGAATTGTGACTTAAATATGTAGCATTATTGCCGTCCACGGTCTTGGATCGGAGGTAGACTGGTCTTGGACATGGAAAAACAACGGCGGCGAAAAGGTCCATTGGCTCCGTGACTCCAATATGTTACCCGCAAAATTGCCTAAATCTAGGATTATTGTTTACAATTACGACTCAAAATGGCACAAAGACGCCCCAAAAACGCGTCTTGAGCTTTGTGGAGAGGACCTCATACACAGTGTACACTCATTCCGCTCCGACACCCCCAACCGCCCAATCATATTCGTTGGTCATAGCTTAGGTGGGAATGTTATTATAGATGTAAGCTGAGATGCTCTCTCGTGTAGTACCTCCTAGCTAACGATGATGTTGAGGCCCTTTTATACGCCAGGCGTGAAGCGAGATACAACTCGTTGTTAGATCATGTAGTTGGTCTGGTATTCTTGGGGACACCTTTCAGAGGTACCAAATGGCAGCTGTTTCTCAATGCCCTTACACAGATTATGCTACCAGCTAGCTCACATGACGGTATTGTCCGTGAACTTAAATTCGATGATTCCAGGCTCGCAGATAAATTGCACTACTTTTGCAGATTGATCAATAAGGTCTCTATGCCGGTTGCTTGCTTCTTCGAACTTTATGAGACAGACTACGGGTCCCGGAACGGAATTACCGGCGTGGCAAGAGGAATAGTATGTTAGAGCGCCACAATTACACAGCATGAGAACCTGTACTTATACCCTTAGGTCGTGAAAGAATCGAGCGCTTGCATCCCTGGCCACGAAAGGTTTGGGCTTGAGAAAGATCATCTAAAGATCAACAAATACTTTGGTCCAACAGACCGGTCATACATATTAGTGTCCGATGTTCTGTTGACAATGTATTCTAATGCGAAAGATGTCATTCTACGCCGGCAAAATCGTGAGAGGCCCCATTCCTTACACATCGTGTCTATCTCACTGACTCTCTCGGTAGCGAGTGAGATTATTACCGATCGCAATTGTAAGCACTCAGTATTCTGTCGCTATTTACAGAGATTTTCTGATAAGTCCATTCAGACGCTTTGAAGAAGCTACCTGAGGCTGGTCCCTGTTTACGGGACCTTTACTTGACCGATCCATCGGAGGATAAGGATTCGTTGAAGCGCAGAAAGGGAAAGCGTGCTTCCGGCACCTGTGAATGGATCCTGGGCACTGAGCAACTTACTACTTGGCTTCGTCCTGCACAGCCAGCAGGTGTAAAGAGTCAAACACCTCAACTGCTATGGCTCTACGGCAATCCGGGAACAGGCAAGTCAACCATGGCTATATTTCTGGCCGAGGAATTGTCACAGGATTTTTCAAAGACATCCGGAAAAACAGTCGCGTACTTTTTCTGCGATTCTGGCTTCGATAAGCGGGCGACGGCCACGTCAGTGGTCCGAGGCCTGCTCCTTCAGCTTGTCCAACAACACCCACAGCTTCTCAACTACGTCCTTCCCAAATACGAAGAGCGCGGAGCGGAACTGTTCACATCTTTCGATGCCATTTGGAAAATATTTATGGCTGCTGTGGCAGACAAAGCCACTGGCGAAAAATACTGTATCATTGACGCGCTTGATGAATGCGACGAGGAATCTCAGGACACATTATTGCAGCAGATTGAAGAAACATTTCATGCTCGCGACGCCGCACCAAATCTCCATGTATTGATCACAAGCCGGCCGTATCAAAAAATAAATGAGTACCTGAAACAGTTCAGCAATAAGAATCTGGCCTCTTTCGCCGAGAGAAAGCACGATATCGATCGATTTATCGAAGAAAGAGTGAATGCTCTTGCAGATAAAAAGAAGTACCCAGAGAGAACTAAACGTCAAGTCCTCGAAATATTAACAGAAAAAGCTGAAGGCACTTTCCTCTGGGCCAGCTTAGCCTGTCAGGAACTGAAGGATGTTCCATCGAAGGATGCTGTCCAAATATTACAAGATATACCCCAAGGACTACATTCACTTTACCGAAAGCTTCTCGACACAGCCGTTACGCGGAAAGGAGCCACTGCCAGCAACATCAAACGCATACTTAGTCTTGTCATCGCATGCGAGGAACCTTTGAGCCTATTAGAACTATCTGAAGCTTGCGAATTACACCACATGGAAGAGGATACGGATACGATTCAGTTCATGCAAGAAGAGGTTGACTCTTGTCGCCTATTAATAAACATCCACGACGAAAAAGTGTTCTTATTACATCAATCCGTAAAGGACTTTTTGATTAACCCCCACGCTGGTCGTATTGACGTGCGGAAAGCACATGCCACTCTTGCCTTCCGCTCCATCGATGTGCTCCTCGAACAGTCCCATAACTCTACCCCAGGCAGCATCTTCAAACGCTATGCAACACTGCACTGGGCCGATCATGCACGCATGGCCGAAGATGAATTCGAGATCAAGGACTCACAAGCCGAGTTTTTTGCACTGAATTCCCCGTCCCGAGAACGGTGGCGAGAGACCCTGAGGGACTATCAAGACATCCATGGGATCTTATTCAGAGGCGTATTTTCCGCTCATCATGTTGCTTCTCTGTGGGGCATCATTCCCTTATTAAATTACCTCGGATGTCCGAGCGCACTAGATCGTGGTTCCGGAGTCTTTTGTTCAGATACTCGCGATAATCGTAGACTTACACCAATCGCACTTGCTGCCTGGACAGGTCATCTCAGAATTATCCCTATGATTCTTGATCTTGACTGGCATACCATTGATCAAGCCTTGTTGGTTGCAGCGGAGAGCGCATCTAATGCGGTAGAGTTTATGACGCTACTTCTCGACCGGCAAGATGACCAAATTCCTATTGCCGACGAGGTGGTAGTAGCTGCTGCTGGAAATCATTATTATAGCACGGAGCTTATGGCATTGCTTCTTAACCGAAGAGGCGATCGGATTACTATCACTTATTGGGTGATAAAAACTGCTGCTCAGTTCATGCGTGGCGCAGAGATAATGGCACGGCTACTTGAGCGGAGAGAAGACCAAGTTGCTATTCTTAAAGCGGTAATGGTAGCTGCTGCTAAGAATAAACATGGCGCAGAGATAATGGCATTGCTTCTTGAGCGGGGAGGAGACCACGCTGTTATTACTAACGCGGTAATGGTAGCTGCTGCTAAGAATAAACATGGCGCAGAGATAATGGCAGTGCTTCTTGAGCGGGGAGGAGACCGCGCTGTTATTACTAACGCGGTAATAGTAGCTGCTGCTGGAAATAACTATGGCGCAGAGATAATGGAATTGCTTCTTGAGCGGAGAGAAGACCAGGTTGTTATTACTAACAAGGTAATAGTAGCTGCTGCTGAAAATCGATATCATGGCGCAAAGATGATAGCATTGCTTCTTAAGTGGAAAGAAGATTCGGTTGTTATTACTGAAGAGGTGATAGCAGCTGCTGCTAAAAACACTTTTGGCGCAGAGATAATAGCATTGCTTCTTAAGGGGAAAGAAGACCAAGTTGTTATTACTGAGGAGATGATAGCAGCTGCTAAAGGCAGTTTTCATGGCGAAGAGATAATGGCACTGCTCCTTACACCGAACAAAGGCCGGCTACTATTACTCAACATGTAATGAGCGCCATGACTATTCACCCGGAGGACATAACAATGATCCCAGAGCGAAAAGACCAACATGTTATTATTGCCGAGGGAGTAATGGAAACTATGACCCGCTTCATCCGTATGTTTGGTTCTGGAAAGTCATGTCTCGACAATATCAACGCGCTAATGTGCGAACATCAAAAGAAGACCGGGACGACATGAGCTGCCTGAGGAAGATCTAATCCTCCTGAAACGTGCAGTCGAGATAAGGTCATTACTATATGCATATGGGGCTGCAAGATGGGCATACGAGATTGATCACAGCTAAGGAAATAGAAAATAGGCCCCATGATAAGGACGCACAAGGTTCATTCACATGTAATTACATGAATTTTCAGAAGAGAAACGAAGTATTTCCTCTGCTTCCTGATAAATGGCACATATCTGAAGCTTATATCGATGGGCGATAGCATGAATTGCCCAGAAGGCGCCTATACGGTCATTGGTGGTGGGTTGTTAGTCCGGATCACTGGTCTACCTAAACCATAAGTTTGGAGTCGTTGTATGCTGACACTCGTGCATGCGGAAGGAAAAAAGCTAGAAACGAAGGATAATGATAGAGCAACGTGTTGATTAATCACAGAGAATGATGGGCGTAGAAGCGCCGAGGCGGCAACCATACGATCACTGCCTGCCCCTGTCGGCCTACTCCAGGTAGCTCAATGTTGAATTTCAGTAGCCACTCTGAAATTTTCCGCCAGTATTAGTCCGGTATGAGCTAATGAATTCTATGAAATTCTATCTCATAAAATCCAAGAATCCCCCGCCGAAAAACCCCTCCATGCTCGGGAACATAGCATGCTCCCCTAGATCGAACGACGGTAATCCGTCATCAGCATCATCGACATGCCCTGCTGACGGGAGCATACCGTCTACCGGATATGCTTCAACGTGTGCACTCGCCGGCCCTTGCACACCCTCCTGATAATCATCCGTTGCAGCCGCAACATCTTCTTGCTGATGCAGACCTGCTCCAGAACCATGCTCCTGGCGACCCGGATCCGAGTGCATCCTTAAGCCTGAGAGCAGCGGAGAACGCACCCGGGCCTCGACCTTCCGAATCGCAAGCGCGCCGTACTTATACGACCAGGCTTTTCCCGGCGACGTCTGGACCCACTGGTCGAGGCGCGTGATGAGGCTGAGGACGACGGCATCCGGGATCTGCGATTGTGAGCCGTCGTAGTGCGCGAGGACCAGCGCGCAGTACCCGAGACACAGACAGGTGCACGTCGGCGCGCTGTCCATGAGGAACGAGGGCATCTCGAGGAAGGTCTCGAGCACGAGCCGTGCGTACTTGCATGCGTTTATGCGCAGGAGATCGCCGTTGGTGTGTTCTGGCTTTGGTGGGGGATTTTCGTCCCCAGTGACCTCCGAGTCCGGTATGTTTCCATCGTGGTGGCTAGGAGACGTCGTCGACTTGTCATCGACCTTGGAGCCCATTGACGCGGGCCCGGTCACGGGCGTGTTGTCGGTAGAGAGGAGCGATGTAGAACCCAGTGCATCTCCTGTTTTTCCGAGGGCGCGGACGGCGAGTATTAGGCATGCTGCATGATAGCCTACTCGTAGCATCGAGGAAGTCGGCAGTGCTGTGTCCAATTGTTAGAGACACTTGGATCGTATCAACGCGCGTAGCGGTGTCAAAGACATACCTAGTAAATGGTTCCATCTCTGCTTCCACGCACGGAATTCTTCGCATTCACGCCCGTCGTTGGGATACGATTCTTGAAGGATTTTCTGGTGCAGCATGGAGTATAGCATGATCTCGGCTACGAGCATTCCGTCCTGCATCGTAGCTTGATAGAAGCTGAGTACTTCGATGACGGTTAGTTATATCTACTCCTAGGTAATTGAATGTATGTAGTTGTGCGATTGGGGTATTCAACATAATAATAATACTCGAGATAACTTACGGACATTGCACTGATTGATATGCGACCCCTTTGGAATTATGGATGGCCTACCAGTTGTTGCGGCCCAGCTGCAACAAGATTTAGCCACACAAGTTTTTGACGGGGTGTTAGAAGAGGGGCATACTGGAGATGATGGAGGCAGATGGTAGACCAGAGATGCATGGCCCGGTGGTCTTCAATCGTCGAGTTCCCTTTCTTCAATCGATTGACGATCTGTGTGAAATAAATGCTCAGCATTGCTTGCTTCGCGCAGTACCCAGTTAGAAGCCAGCTGTCAATGTACTCGACGCCTTGCTACACATAGTCAATATCTAGTATGAATGCAGGTCATCGAGTCATAGATGCTTACACTACTCGGCGTATTGGCGTTGTTGCTCATGATGAACATAGCATTCAGATCATCCAAGTCTAGGGGGCTGCAGAGAACGGCCTGTCCTAATGTGATCCGAACCTGTTCATATATCTGGCGATGTAGTGCTGTCCCACAGATGTCGTCGCGATAGACGATGCCTATCAAGCAACAGACACTATGCAAGAATGCTGACACTTGCCGGGCGTCACCGCAGTGTCTCAATTCCTGATACTCGCGTGCAAGGAGGGTGTGGCCTTGATATTTTATGAATCTGTAAAAAGTAAAATGATTATTATAATGATAAATAATTCGTGGAGAGCCGTCGGTAAGTGTTGGCTTACAACTCTATCAGCTCACCTGCTGTCGGCTCGTCGAGTAACTGCAACTGCACCAGATCAGGATTTCCATGTCCAACAACTCTGCGATATCCCAGGGTCACATGTTGACTGATCTCTCTAAGCACGACTATGGGTGCCGATTTGGAGCCCCTATCGACCGGGTTCAGGAGATACTCCGGATCGGGAGTATCGTGACTTGCAGCCGGAGCGGCATCCTCTTGGCCATCAGAGCCTGCGCGGTTACGAGAGGAAGGACTCGAATCACGCCGCCCAGGTCCCAATGACTGAATCATAGCCTTTATCTCTCGTAACGCATCTTCGTGACGCTGTAGTCTGACATTTGATTCTTATGTTAAACCCCTCTACTGAGGATGCGACATGGTGGGTGTTTGCCATGGAATCCGGAGACATGGATGAAAGGTGACAGTTGGTCGTACCTCTCTTCAACCCCTAGACGAGAGGCTTCCGTGGAGCTAGCGTTTTGCGATGCATTATCTTGCCCTCGTAGCGAGCATGAAATCCTATCGGAGAAAGGTGAGCCCCAAAACAGAAGTTACAGAACGGTTCGGTCGCGGTGCGTGAATACCGGGTTCTGGCCTTTAAACCAAGATAAATACACACCTCAACGTCTGGCACCGGTGGCAGCCCAGAGCCCCGGAATCATACTCGCATCTACATTTCAGCCTTTGACAGGACAGGCAAGAGAAGGCTCTCCTCCGTCTTTTCTGGACCGATTCTTTGCCCGCGTTTCCATCGCCAGAACTCCGCCTTGCGGCCCTCTTTCTTGGCCGGGCATTCGGACTCTCGTTCCCGGTATCGAGGCCTGCTTCGGGGGTATCTTGTCCCCGCACCTGATGTTCCATATTCCAATACCGGGTCGGCGCCGTGGTCACCTATCCTGTCCCTGCCCGGGTTGGAGGGACTTCGAATATGGTACTTTGAACTACCGGCGGTAATCGGCGGAGTTTGCTCTCTGTAGATCCACATGCCCCCAGCCTATGATGGTATGTTATAGACCCACATGTCCTTGGCAGTCACTGGTCAAAATGGCCAGCCAAGTCCACGAGCCGCCGATCCTCGGTGGTGTTGGCATTTCAAACCTCATCAATTAGTACTTTGTACGTACGACGGGTTGTTCCTTTTTGCTGAACACCACTTCAGCACAAGTACTTGAAATGCAGAAAATCAGGCAATGTACATGGCAATATGCACAAATTGAGATTGGCATATAGTGCTTAAATAGAAGCTAATTGGGCGCATCTTATTATGTGCATTGCCCGATTTTCCAGTTTTAAGTACTGGTGTTGAAATGGTCCTCAAAGGGATAGGTAAGCATGTACAATATAAGCTGGCTCGCGACAGACAAGCTGGATGGACATTGATATGAAACCAGATCCCGTATGAAATTACAAAGTTATCTAACGGCTAATGTAGTAAGATCACCAAATTGAGCTTGTCTATAACGATTTATCGATCAAATAGGTGATCGCATATCGAGAGGTTATCCCCACCAACCTCCACTGTGGTTAAATAGGCACTTGCTGTCACAGAGTAGGAATGCAACACTACTGGCATATCATGACACTATTTGCGGCAGAAGCGGAACAATGTCAATTTGGGGATTTGACCATTTGCATTTTTTTAAGAGCGATGTTAGCCCGCAGGGTGCCCGGTTAACAAAAAGTAGTGTGCCCAGCTAACATCGCTCTTTCTTAAAGAGGCACCGTAACAATCATATACCGAAGAGACACCCAGCTTAGCAACTTGGGCTAATTACCTGCCGAACCAAGCGCGTAGGGCAAAAACTGATGAAGAAAGTTCAAAACCCGTATGAGCTAATGTTCAACTCTCCATGTGCATCTTTGCTATTCTAGCGATTGCGAAGAATGTATTCGAGATATGTGGTAGATAATAGACTCGCGGGGTTTGTTCCAGCATGAAGACCTAGGCCGCCACAATAACGATGTTGTCAATGTTATACGTCCAACTCTCAGCGATATGAAAAACCGCAGATTATCAACTTTCTGTTGTATTGCCGGCCTTCTTTGCTGCATGGGGAGTGGTATTATAGCTCGGGGGTAAAGCTCGTCCTGTAACAGTGTAAGTTTTCAAACTGGCCACTAGGGTACATATTTCCAAAGTTGTCGCCGTCGTGTCGGATTTTCGTCTAAAAATTTTTCTTCAATAAAGACGGAGTGGATACTCTTTCCTTCTATTTTACTGTAGCCGACTAAGAGCTCTTTCTCAACATCCAGCCAACTACTTTTTCTACGTTCACAATTCCCCCAGGTTTGTCATAATTACCCTAAACTCCCCACCGACATTGAATCTATCATAACGGGCCATCGTATTAACTGCATCAGATAACGAGCTTTTGTCCAACACCTTTGAACCTGGCACTTGACATTCCCTTTGTTTAGAAAACGCTCGTTCGTAGCCCACATCATTTACCTATCCTAGGTTAATCGCACCAAGAAGACTTGTACACCCCAAGAAAGTCATCATGGATGACACTATCGAAGTGGAACCCAGCGTCGATGTCAGACAAAACTGCAATACAGTTACCGATACAGATGCTGAAGAGGCTCCTACAGAACCTGAAGCGGCCCTAATCGAACGCAATCTGGAGACTCTATCACAGCGGCTCAGACAAGCCCCATTAACATTTGATCTTATCGGCGATGATGACGAAGAGCAGCCTGAAGACGATGATATCATCCCCGCTCTTGCATATATTATTGACTTGACCGACGATGTACCTAGCCTACAAACACCACCCCCAACCCCATCAATCCGCAATCCTTCTATCCCACAGACTGATTCGGTCGAGCGCTTCAATTTCAATGGTGCGGTACTTGAGCCAGGATTAACGGTTGAGATTAGAGCTCTCGAACAGCCTCACCTATTCAAGACCTCATTCTTACATATCAAGCAAATTTTCAACACGCCTGATGGGATTACAGTGCGTGGCATCCCCTTAACTCGTACGAGAAACCTCCGCGGACGTCTTCCTCGATTATGCAATGAGGTGGCTATGGTTCTTCACGTAGACGAGGACGATAGCCGCCCTGAAGAAGATCAAGCGGCAATAGAAGTGCCCGTCACTGATGTCATCAAGATTCGCAACTGCCATATGACAAATGCAGACTATCCTCAGCATCGAACGGTTCACCGAATTTACGCCAGTGTTGATGATGCTGAGCAGCAGGGAGTCTTAATGTGTCGGTGGAGATGTATCTTCAAATACAAAGATTCTGCCACCCGTGTTGCACATATCAAGCAGGAACGCCCAAATGCTGCGCCGTTTGAATACATTGTCGAACACCTCAGCTCCAGTCATGTGACCAAAAAGAGGTTTCTCGTGTCGGAAACCAGTCGATTCAACAATTGGCGGGGAGGCAAAGTACGTGGCGGGGACTATGATCCCAAGAAAAGGAGTGGTTCTGGGACCGGGCCGATCATTTCTGTGGACGGCGACGACGACGACGACGCAGACTCGGAGTTAGTGATGGTCGAGAAGCAGCTTGGGCAGCGATATACCTTCGGCGACATGTTCTGCGGTGCGGGAGGAGCGTCGTATGCTGCTCGAAAGGGCGGGTTTCAAGTCACGATTAGCTGCGACCATGATCGAGCGGGGTGCAGCACTTATGCTATAGTCTTCCCAGAAACTCAACTACACGTGTCAGACATCTTCGACTACATTCTGAGCACCGACTCGAAGAGATGTAGAGTTGACGTCTTACACTTGTCCCCTCCCTGCCAGTTTTGGTCGCCGGCACATACATGCGCCGGCGTCAATGACGATGCAAATATTGCAGTTCTCTTCTCTTGTCGTGAGCTCATCAAGCTACATCGGCCTCGTCTATTTACACTGGAGCAGACATTTGGCATATTGCACCCGAAGTTTGAATTCTACTTCAACTCCCTCATCCACGGTTTCACAATGAACCATTATTCAGTACGATGGAAGATCGTGGACTTGGTTGATTGGGGTTCTCCGGCTCGTCGAAGGCGGCTGATCATGATTGGGGCATGCCCGGGCGAGGACCTTCCTCCCTTTCCTGTCCCTACCCATGCTCCCACTGCGAGCAAGAAGGAGAATAAGAAAGCATATCTCACCGTCAAGAAAATGTTGGACAGGATACCCCGCAACGCTTCAGATTACGACGAGATGCACCAGCCACAAGATATGGTACGAAAGCGTCTTCCACGATGGGATCCCGATGTGACTCTGAGTCGCTGTATCACGACGAACGGCGGTTACGGCAATTATCATCCTATCGGAAGAAGGGACTTCACGCTGCGAGAATATGCAACGCTACAAACATTCCCCCTCAATTATCCATTCCAAAGCTCATGCAGAAAGAGACAAATTGGCAATGCGTTTCCTCCTATGGTCGCCAAAGTACTCTTCCTACATCTGCGAAAATGGCTAGAGAACAAGGACTGCGTGTTTTCTGGCGACAACGAGCCCTTCGACCCGGATGACCCGGACATCGATATACTTGATCTCGAGAGCGAAGGATTGAACGAGTCCAGCGACGATGATGTCGAGTTCTTGAGTTCGCAGCCTGCTCCTCAAAGCGAAGAAAGCAGCGACGAAGACGATATGGATATCGACATGGATGATGATAACTACAATTTTGGTATCTGCGCTGACATGAGCCAGGCGAAGACAGTTTGGGATCCAATCGATCTCACTGAAGGAGACGAAGCAGACAATACACAGGCCCCGGTTGATCCCCTGGTGATTGAGGTTTAAGTGACTATGAGAAACACGGGCTATGAAACACACAAATACTCTGTGTGGCTAGGGATTGTACCACAAGAATATGGTTGAGGACTGTTCTCCGTACTAGGATGCGGCTATTGATTTTTAGTTGGTCGAAAATGAACTTCACCTACGGAATAGGTGGTGTACTTACCGGTAGACTGCCAACTGTCACGGTCTAGAACATTTGAAGTGGCAATAGCGATTGAAACTGGAGGATCGGTGAACACGACTCATTGTTTAGTTCCTACCGCCTGCATCTACGGAGTAGATACACTAGACAGGTGCTCCTCGGATTCTGTTTAGGGATTCAGTTAGAGTATCGCGAGAGAAGCTGCGTCCACCAGGTAATTAGGTAATTGAGACAATTTGTTCCTTAGAATGATCTCGAATGTTGCTGCCTTATTCGGCGATTCTGCTTTAGGTATCGTCTTTCAAGAGAAACCACGAGGTTTCGTTTCACACTTCGTATTGTACCAGGTAGGTGCGAACAAAGCGCGTCCTGAGCGCATGTCTGGGTCATATCGGGAAGCTTCCGGTGGAACGGTTCCCCTTATTTCCCCTGCGCTAAGTCGGCACTAATGCAAAGTGGAGAGCCCCAGAAAGATTATCACCATGGTTACGTCACAGCAAAAATCTGATCTATATTCATCTCGGATGTTTTCTAACGGATTTTTTTAAGACCGCTTGGGGGCCCTTGTGAACAAAATTGCGAAGGGTTGATTACACGTGTACACGGTAGGAGCCTACCGGCTATGTAGTGTAACTGCATTCGAATCCGACTTCCGGAGGCACAATTTATGATGCATGTCTGGGGGAAAAGGGGCTCAAGTTATATGTTGGTCTGGGGGCTGCCTGCCGCCCAAGGCTTTTCCTTAGCGTGGGCTATTTTACACTATACGCTACCCAACGCTAGACTGCATTGCCGAGAATTCCGACCAACTTGATACGAAAAAGATCCAACAATTACTCGAGCAGGATGCCGCTTTGGAGAATATTATAGCAATAGTCTACAGATAGATCACGCGCCAACGTTTGTGTGAACTATCAAAGAAGAGAAGGAGAATCCTTCGCGAAAGAAATTTCTTCTGAGCAGTATGGATACAATTGGCATGTTATCATGGCCGTTTTGCTTATGCAGCCTAACTGACGATCAATGAAGAGCAGTTCCTGTAACGGTTGAATGATCCAGATTGGATGGCCATCACCAGAGCTTAGCGCATACTCCGTGTCGGCTCCATGCTCGCTTGCGCGTGGCATTGGACGTGCAGGGTAATTTTGCTTGCTAATCAGATATTTCTTTTGGCATCGCTTCTACACTAGAAACGGGCGAAACGGCAGAGGCGGTGATCATTATATACCCTGGTCAGGAACCCTGGTTGGGTAGCGTCGCTACCTACTACCACAATGCAGCTCCTAAAGTCCGCGTGGTAGCTAGGTGCTACTACGGAGGTGCTGACCGGAATTGACCATTATTCTCGACGCTATAACTTACCGCTATTCATAGTGGCCAATTCTGATCAGCATCTCATGCGACATGACAACGTAGAGAGATGTTGATATGTGCTCCATACCGGACGTTTCCCAACGCCGTTTCGTTGCCAAACCCTGCCAAGAATAGTCAATTATGCACTTCCAAAGCTAGCGTTTCTATTGCCATCAATTCGTTCTAGACACGGCCATGTCACGTTCGTCCATCCGACATGCATTGATGGGTGCAGATTTATTTAAACGCGGTTCATATCTTTTTGCCCCAAGCGTAGCCTATGGTAGCTAGCAATACGAAGGAAGTATTTTCTCATTTGCTACCGGTCATTCTCATTCCCGTGCCTGCTTTGGAGCTTATATTATTCCGTTGGAAATTACCAATCATTCTTGTTCGCTTACGGATTACCTGGTACCTATCAACCCTATATAACGTCTACTTAAGTGATATGGTGGCAGCGGGGCAAATTTGCTCGCCGCTATGCGCCTACCTATACTGCTTCCTGGTATCGTGTATCCCGGCATCCGCAGTGTAGCTGCATAGGAAAAGGCAAAGCTCTTCTAAGCGATACGGTTTCCCTAATTTGGGTACGCACTATTATTGAGCGTCGTGTAGAGCATGTTACCTATATGTTGACATGGACATCTTGAAACTTCATGTTAGCGCTATGTACACTGCCGGTAGATGAGTATGACTGCAAGCCTCGTCGGTTGTTGGGGATCGTGCCGGTCTAAATGACAGCTCGGCCAATTCTGATAGCACGGCTTTTCCCGTAGTAATGGTATAGATAGGAGTATAGGTAGTAATATGTGTGCTACGACCAGGTACTTGCATTACACTACAGGAGAGCAGGCCGTCGTCGAGTTTTCATGGATCGGCTGCACTAGGTATTGGATCCATTGATCGGTGACCCGAACACCAACAACAACCTAGTTGTGGAGTAGGATAGACATACCGCCAATTTCTTTTGAGCCCCTTGATCAAGTATGGTGTCTGTCAAAGGAGACGCAGGTATTGAAATAGACTGAGAGGCCCGGCTCTCTGAAACCGATTCTCCCTCTCACCACGCGCTCACTCACATCAGTCACTCATTTCAGTGCTTTTCAGCATTACCACACTCTTTTGTTTGGAATCAGTGATATTATCACGTTTCCAGTCCATTCTTTTAAGTTTTGAGTTTCGATCACCCCTACAGCGATGCGCTTCTCTAACCAGGGCGCCGTGGCTATGGCTATGGCAGCCTCTATTGCTACTGCTTCTCCCCATAACAGCCCTCTAGACCTTGGTCTCGACCTCGCCAAGCCAATTCACGCGGATATCGACTTGAAGGCAGATCTGAGCGGTAAGGTGCTCGTTGCCGGTGTTCTTGCTGATGTTGTCGTGGACCCCGTCGCCGAAGTCAAGGCTGGTGCCAAGGTCGCCGTGGTATGCGAGGATTGCCACATTAACGGTAACATCGACGCCTCGATCTCGCTAGAGAAAGTCACACCGGCCTTGAGCCTTTCGCTCAAGGACATCGAGGTCCTGCTGGACCTCGATGTCTATATCGGAGCTGCTGCTACTATTGCAGTCAACCTTCTCACTCCCGCCAAGGTTTCACTACCGCTTCCCGGCCTGGATGTCGAGGCCCTGGTCCACCTGGATCTTATCTTGGGTGTCCATACCGAGCTGGATCTGTCTGCTGGTGTATACGTCAGTCTGCCTGAGGCCTCTCTCGAGACCAACATCCTCAGCGGTGATATTCTCGATGTCGATTTCTCTGGCGTCTTAGTCAAGGTGCTGCCTATCAAGGTTAGAATCGGCTGCACTGAGCTGCTCGCTGATCTCCGTCTTCGCGTCGACCTTGGTGTTGCTGCCGCCATTGACGCTGGTGAGATCCTTCCTCTGGGTCAAATACTTCCTGGCCTTGACATCCCGGCTATTGGAGCTGGTCTGGAGCTCGCCGTTTATGCCAACATCCTTGAATATGTTGGTCTGTTCTGCGCTGCTCCTGAGTGCCCCTTGGCTAAAGAGGTAAGTTGCTCTGAATGTTTCTTCGTCAGCCGATGCTAATCTTTATCCAGTCCTACGGTCTGAACGTCGGTGCTGCTGTTGAGTTGGGAGTTGCCGTCGAAGACCTGCTATCGATCCACTTGGCCCCTACCGTTGCCACCGCTCTCTTCTCCATTCCTACCAACACCATTTGCATCCCATCATACACTGCTCCGGTCTCCGGCTACAGTGGCCTTCCTACCTCTGGCCTCCCTACTCCCAGCCTCCCTGGTCTTCCCATTTCTCTGCCAACATCAGTCGGAGCCGTGGCTAGCAGCTCTAGCTCTCTGCCTGCCGGTGGTTCCGCTGCTGCGTCGTCCACACCATCCGGATCTGCTGTCACTAGCGCTCCTGGCAGCAACGATGACTCCTTGACCACCTCTACTGTTACCAACACGGCGACCTACACTGTCACTGCTTGCGCTGTGAACGTGCCTAACTGCCCGGCTGGCTACCAGACTGGCGTGACCGTTGTTCATACCACATCGTACACAACAGTGTGCCCTGTGACCCAGACCGAGTCTATCACTGCTGCTGCCCCTGCTCCGACATCGTCTCATGACGTCCAGACCATCACCAAGCACGTTACCACCATGGTTCCCTGCGAGAGTACGTCTACATTCACTGCCCCTAGCGGTGTTTCAACTGTCCCGTATCCTTCCGGTGTAGCAAGCTCTACTGTTAGCGCCTCTGTTAGCTCGCCATCTGGTTCAGTGCCCACTGGTGGCTACTCCAGCGGTGTTCCCTCGGCTTCCTCTACGCCGTCTGCTTCCGCTGGCGGCTCATCTGTCTCGTACCCTGCAGGTGGTTCCGCCACTCAGCCAGCCGGCAGCTCGTCTGTGTCTTACCCTGCAGGTGGCTCAGCTACCCAGCCTGCTGGTTCATCTGTCACATACCCCGCCGGATCGTCCGTCACGTACCCTGCCGGTAGCTCCGTCACCTATCCCGCTGGTGGCTCAGCTACTCAGCCCGCTGGCGGTCCATCAGCTTCATACTCTGCCGGCGGTTCGGGCACGCAGCCTGCCGGTGGCCCATCCGCTTCTTACCCGGCTGGTGGCCCCTCTGTCTCGTATCCTGCAGGTGGCTCGGCCACTCAGCCTGCCGGTTCATCCGTCACTTACCCCGCTAGTGGTTCACCGACTCAGCCCGCTGGTGGTGCGTCGCCTTCGTACCCCGCCGGTGGTGCTTCATACCCCGCCGGCGGCGCGTCTGCCAGCTACCCGGTAGTCGTGCCCAGCGGCGCTGGATACCCTACAGTTTCTTCATACCCGGCCCCTCCCGCCTATACTCCCCCTAGCAATGGCACGGTCCCTGCTACCACTGTGCCTGTGGCTACTCCCAGCACACCGGCTGGCTATCCCACTGCTCCTGCTGGAACTCCTCCAGTTATCGCTGGAGCCGGCAAGGTTGCCAGCAGTGTCGCTGCTGTCATTGCTCTGATGGGTGCGGTTATGGTTCTGTAGAGTTATAGCATTCGTTTCGGAGATGGTTGAGAGGAGGGTATCGATTTTCTGTGGATGAGAGTATGTGTGGAGAGTACAGTAATGTAATGTCATCTAAATAGATAGGGGAGTTATTATACCATGGGTGGCGTTTACTTGATGCTCATGACAATATATAATGCTCGTAATATTTCGCGCCAATTATGGTTTAGCTATGTGACTTTGTTTTTGGTTTCAGTTGATTGCGACTTTCATTTTAGTAGGTGGTCTGTCGCAACAGCTATTGTCTCCACAATTTGTTAGTATTCATCAGGCCATAGACTCTCTGTTTCATCATTCTAGGTATGCACTAGTCAGCACGTGGCAATGGTCTGCTGCACAATATTTAGGCAAATATTGCTCGCTACCTCGCTAACGAGTCTTATTAATTGATGGCACCTAAATAATTCCCGGATATCAAAATGCGACAATTAGAAACATTGCTATTGCATGGAGGCTGAATTCGTTTCTAATGTTCATTACAACCTCCCACTAATAAAATTGCGATGAGGACGAGCCAGCTTCACTATGGGTAGGTTCCCGTGGCCTTGTACGAAGCATGCATGCAGACGAGATGCATATGTACATGATGTAGGTCGTAATGGAGTGGGGTTGAGATGTAGTTCAGCAAATAAGAAAAGAATGATTTACAGATAGATGCCTCTCACTATTTGTTCCCAAGGAGAACTCCCCTCAGCCACTCTAGGGCACAATCCCATCTTTTCGCTTCGATATCTTCTCAAGAGCAATAAGTAATTATCATTACGGAGCTTTATGAAATAAGTTGTGCTCAATTGCTTTTGTGGCCGCCTAAAGATACACTTTGCTGATACAAAGGAGCCACGGCTAGTGTAACCGAGCTGTGGCTGGTGTATGCCAGCCATGATCCAGAGACATTTCACTAGTAAGAATCTGATCTAGTTAGATGCAAGCCACCACATGTCAAAGTTATGGAGTTTAGCCAATACCTAACCCTCTGCTCGGCAGTTCGGGTCAGTGTGTAGGCAGTCTTTCGGATCATGGTTTGTTCTCCATCGCCACAACTACAAAGCACAATATGCACATGATCCCGTCCGGGCTACAAATACATGACTCGCGGTCTTTAACCCCTCACTCTTCCGCTATAACAGTATTTATCACAGTAAGCAACCCTTCCCTTCCTACTTTTCAATGGATTCCAGCAACAAATGAACCTCAACTAAGAAGCACTAGAGGAAGGTCTCTACGTATCAACTATCGCGTAATACTAGTGCTCAGGAAAGTTGGAGAGCTTTGCGCCAGCTCGAACTAAGTCTGAGAACTCACACGCTACTGGACTATCTGATGCCAGGATCGTTCCGGGTCCCAGCTCTGGTTGCCTTAGAATGCTAGGTCTACTGGATCCCTGTCCCATCGGGATGACTGCAGCTGGCGATAGGAGGGGCCCCCAACGCGAAAATGGAGTACACTACGACTCGACCGGCGGATTTCTTTTTCCCCGCACCTGATATCGACAAAGGATCAGTTCGGGGCTGAGTACCGTACATTTCATTCTTTCTCTTCTGTTTTATGTTATTCTGAGTAAATTCATTGATACGAGTCTTGCCTGAGCTGAGTCTCATATCGTGTCATTCTAAGGCACTAATCGTCAAGAGAGTAGACAATAGTGGCTCAGACTACAACGTAGCCTCGAATATAAAATTTGTGCCCCTGACTGAGCATCTAGAACTCCACACTCAGTCAGATATTCACAGCAGAGGTCGACATGGCGCCATTCCGAGCTGAGCAGCTTGGCTCTCTCCTTCGGCCAGATAATCTCCTCCAGATTCGCGCCACTATCCGCGACAAAGGGATATCAGAAGAAGAAGCGGGCTTACCAGCTGTGGAGAAGCAGGCCATCGCAGATGTGGTGAAGCTACAAAAGGACCTAGGCATTAAGGCCGTGACGTCAGGTGAATTCAACCGCACACGATTCTGGGGCCTGATGTGGGATGAGTTTGAAGGGACTATACAATTACAAGATGCCGAAGCGAGCATGTTTCGGCTGTACCATCCAGATGTGGTCTCTCTCATCGAGAAAGACCGCCACGTGATGCCCGGCGAATCTGTTATCGCCGGTAGCAAGCTGACGCACAGCGCCAGCAAGTCCACGTCGAACTTACATGAGTTAAGACTTGTACAGGCCGCTGTCCCTGAAAGCGAATGGAGCAACATCAAGCTGACAATGATCACACCTGCTTGGTTCCACATGAGATACTCGCAGGGCCGAGCTTACACGAAAGAGGCATACGCCAACGACTCTGAGTACTTCGCCGACGTCGCGAAGGTGTATCAGGCAGAACTCGACATGCTGTACAAGGCTGGTCTGCGTAATGTTCAGTTCGACGACCCCGGAATGGCGTATTTTTGCTCGGCGAAATTCCGTGACGGCTGGGCAGCTGATAAGAACAACATCGGCACAGTAGAGGACCTCCTCGACGCGTACATCGCACTATACAACGACTGCGTGAGCAAGGCGCCAGCGGACATGCACTTTGGCATCCACCTGTGCCGGGGTAACTTCATCGGCGGCCGACACTTCGCTGAAGGTGCCTACGACATCATTGCGAAGAAGCTCTTCCAGAACCTCAACCTACACACCTTCTACCTTGAGTACGACACAGAGCGCGCGGGCGGCTTCGAGCCCCTCAAGTTTCTGCCGAAGGGCAAGAGCGTCGTCGTGGGCGTCATCAGCACGAAGCTGCGCGAGCTCGAGGACAAGGAAGCGATGAAGCAACGCCTGTACAAGGCCGCCGAGTTCGTTGCGGAGGGACGCGGCGAGTCCAAGGAAGAGGCACTCAAGAGCATCTCCGTGTCCCCACAGTGCGGCTTCTCTACACACGAGACCGGCTACCCGTTGTCGCTTGACGACGAGAAGAAGAAGCTCGCGTTAGTAAGACAGATCGCCGACGAGATCTGGGCCGAGCCTTAGAAGACCCGGTGGCAGAATTTGAGCTTGTACATGTAAAAGTGGATGAGTTGCTACGGCATCTTGTCCTATAGGAGAAAATCTTAGACAAGGCCCGGCGTCAATACTTCAACAATCAAAAGGCTCAGCCGGTAGACATAAAGGGGAGTGCTGGCGGAAAATGAATCAACTTCAGCGGACTTACATGTATACGGGATTGGGATGATACAAGGGGCTCGACTGTCCCTTGATATTGACGGCGTCTAGCTGGGGACTCCCTCAGCGAAGGGTGGCGGAGAGTTGAATTTTCCAGATAGCAATCGAATACTCTGCATTGGGTATAGTAGCAAATTGTATTGTTAAATTATCATTCCCCCTGTGCTATCTATCATAATAAGAGGCAAGATCTACCGAGCTCTGTGGGTTGATCATGATCTCGGATTGGGAATGTTGTCCATCTAAGCCCAAATGCGCTGTCGTACAGTGACACCAACTCCCGTATCGTGGGACAATACTGAGACTTAATCATCGATAAATGTAATCCTATTAGTCAACGCGCGTTAGAGACGGCAGGGGCTGCGTACAAACACCCGAAAGATAGCATTTACTGTAATTACAGCTCTGGTTCGAGTAGCATCAGTCGGGCAGTGCAGCTCGCTCTTTACGGCAGACGACGGGAAGGTTTGTGCATGCATCCAATCGTCTGATGTGTGACGCGGTTGAGAATATAGAGCGGGGAGATCCTTCCGATCCTGTCTCATTTCCTTCTGTCTTGCTTTTTTCTTTTATTCATCAGTCTTGGTATCTCTACGTGCTCGTGCTTTTTTAAAAACGGTAGTAACTCGACTTTATCTGTAATGATAGGCTCGCTTTGCTATTAGCCCCTACTTTCTCGATATTTCGATCCTTTCTACATCTTACGCGAGCATGATGTATTGGATAAAGTCTCAAGACAGCCTAGGGGAAGCTCAGAAGAAGGCGAAATCCGACGTCAAGGTCATATTCATTGCCTGCTTCATGGGAATAGTCGCGAACATGGGAGGTTTCATGTTTGGTTATGTGAGGTGTGCAAACAACCTTTTTTCTTTTTGGATGATCATTTTGGATCGCGGTCGCTAATAGCTTTTATTCAGCGGCCAAGTATCAGGATACTTTCATATGAAAGACTATGCGCGCCGATTCGGCGATGCTGACGGCACTTTTAGTGCGGCGAAACAGGGGACTATCGTTAGTCTATTAGCTGTTAGTTGCCTTTTCGGAGCTCTTATTGCTGGCATGGTGGCCGACATCCTAGGTCGGCGTTTAGCCATTTCAGCATTTGCGTTATGGGCTACTGTTGGCATCGCCGTGGAAATATCATCGGAGTACGCTTGGTATCAACTTGCAATTGGACGACTTATTACCGGCATTTCTATCGGCTGCCTATCTGTTATGGTCCCCATGTACTAATCTGAAAGTAGTCCTCCGATCATTCGAGGCATCTTAGTCTCTACCTATCAGCTATTCATCATTATCGGTCTCCTAGCTAGGCTTTCAGGGCCCAACTTAATGCTAAGAGCCCATTAGCTTTAGTAAACCTATAGGCCCCCAGCTGCAAGTGGGGTTGGGTTTTTTAAAAGCTTAAAACTTATGGGCCTTTAATTACAAGTAGGGTTAAGTTTTATAATAATTTAAAGTTTATAAATTTTTAATTATAAATAAAGTTAAATATTAAAAATTTAAAACCGGATTTTAATATAATTAAATTTATATTAATTAATATATTAATTAAAAATATAATTATAAATAAAATAATAATTTAATATTTTATTAATAATTATATAATTAATATAATTATAAAATAATTATAAATAATATTAATAAGTTATAAAAAATTATAATTGTAAATAAAAAGTTATAATTATAATTAATAATTATAAATAATAAATTATAATTATTATTAATTATTATATTATATTAATTATATAATTAAAGTGTTAGTTATATAATTAAAATAGATTAAATAACAGGATTTATAATTACAAGTAAATAAAATAGATTTAATAAAGCTTAGCTTCGCGGCTCCGTTTCCTCTTTTCTTTTCCACTTTATAATTAATATACGTTTCCCGAATTCGTTATACGGCTCCGCGCATAGCACCGCCGTAACAATTATAAAGTCCTTTTACTAGCTGCTAGTAGCCGGCAATTATACAAGGCACTCCTGTTTAAACCGCGCTGCTTGAAAGCTTTAAATAACGTTAATAAACTAGTTTTTTACAGATTATTAATATTAAACTTTTTCGACATTTTTCTAGTTAAACATTAGTATATAATAAGTATATTATTATTATAAATAAATATAAAAATACTTTAGTTTATTTTATTTATTATTATTTTACGATTAATTAGTTTTATTAATTATAAAGTTTTTTTCGATTTTATATATTAATATTATTTTTTTTTATTAATTTTAAATATTCGAAGTTATTATTAATTTATTATTTTTATATAAACGAGTTTAATAATATAAATTTTAAATATATTACGAAATAATAAAAGTTTTTAATTATAATTTTATATATTTATTTAACGAATTTAATTCGGTTTATTAATAAGTTAAAGTTAAAAAACCGTTTTAACTTTTCGTTTTAATAATTATAAGATTAAATCAGTGTTTTTTAACTTATTTTTTACTTTTATAACTTTTTTTTATTTTTATAACTTTTTTTTACTTTTATAGCTTTATTTTTTTAATTTTATATTTTATTTTTTTTATTTTTATAATTAATTATCCGTATAATAATCCTGGATTAAATAAACTTAATTTTATTATTTTTATTATTATAACTTTTTTTTAATTAAGTTTTTTATTTTAATAAATAATTACAACGTTATAATTTTGTTTCGTTTAATAATTATAATTATATTAAAATTTTGTTTTAATTAATTTATTTATTATTTTATTCGAATTAATTAATTAACGCGTTAATTAATTAATTAATTTATACGTTAATAGTTTTAATAGTTTTATTAATTTATTTCCGGTTTTCCGTTTTTACTTTGTTTTTTTTAAATTAAATTTTTTATATAATTTTTATACGTAAGCGTTAAGATCGCGAATATAAAAAAACAATAATAATAATTTATAAAATAATACGTATTCGATTTATTTTTTATTTTTTTAATTTAAAAATGTTTTTTTATATAATTATTATTCGTATTTATTTAATTCGCGAATATAAAAAAATAACTCGTTATTTTATAAATTTATAAACTTCGTTTAATTTTTTTTAATTAATTTGTTTATTTATACGTAAATTTTAATTAATATATTTATAAAAAAAACATACTCGTTTTATTTTTTTAATAAATTATATTATATTATTAAAACAAACGTTTTTTTTAATAATAAATTATAAGTTTATAATTATTCGTTTATAAAAAGCTTTTTTATTAATTTAATTAAAATATTTAAAAGTTAATTAATAATATAAAGTATTAAGGAAAATTACTTTTATTATTTCGAATTTAATAATTAAAAAAATTATAAACTAATAAATTATCCGCGAATTTATTATTTATTTATATAATTAAAAATAAAAGTTATTAATTATTAATTTTTATTTATTATATAATTTTTATATAATTAAAGAATTTATAAAAATAATAACGGTTTAACGTTTTATTAATAATTATATATTTAATATAACTATATAATAATTATAAATAATATTAATAAGTTATAAAAAGTTATAATTATAAATAAAAAGTTATAATTATAATTAATAGTTATAAATAATAAATTATTATTATTATTAATTATTATATTATATTAATTATATAATTAAAGTATTAATTATATAATTAAAATAAATTAAATAATAAGATTTATAATTATAAATAAATAAAATAAATTTAACGGAATTTAATTTCGCAGTTTTATTTCTTTTTTTTTTTTTACTTTATAATTAAAATATATTTCCCGAATTCGTTATATAATTCCGCGTATAATATTATTATAATAAATAAAAAAAAAATAAAAATTATTATTAAAATAATAAAAATAAAAAATAATAAATAAAATAATAATAATTTTATATATAATATTATTTTTTTAAAAAAATAAATTTAAAAAAAAAATTAAATAAAAATTAAAAAAAAATATATAATAATATTAAAAACTATATAAAAAAAATAAATAAAAAAGCTTTTTACGTTTTGTTTTTTAAAATTAAAAATTAAATAATAATATTAAAAAAATTAAATATTTTATTTTTTTTATATTTTTAATAAAAAAAAGTTTTTTTTAAAAAATTAATAAATTATAATAAAAATTATAATTTATAAAATATTTTAATTAATTTTTTTATTTTTTATATTATTAAAAAAAAATTAATACGTTTATAAATTTTTTTATTAATAATAGTTTAACGCTTTATTAATAACTTTATAAAAAGTTATAAAAAGTTATAATTATAAGTAAAAAGTTGTAATTATAACTAGTAGTTATAAGTAGTAGATTATAGTTGCTCCTGTATTATTATTAATAAATAGATTAAATAACTAAGACTGTAACCCACAAGTGGATTAAATGGATCCAACGGAGCCAGGCTTCGCGGTTCCGTTTCCTCCTTTCTTCTCTACTTTATAATTAATATACGTTTCCCGAATTCGTTATACAGCTCCGCGCACGGCACCGCCGTAACATTGTTTTAATTTAATTTAATTATAAAATAGTTTTAATAAATATTAATTTTTCGTACGATTAATTAAAAAATTTTTAAATTATATTAATTTATATATTAATATAATAAATAAATAATTTTTAACTTGTTTTAAACAATTAATTAATTATTTTAAATTATTTAAATAAATCGTAAAATATTAAAAATAAATTAAAATATATTAATTTTTATATTAATTAATAAATTAATATAGTTTAATTATTCGCGTTATATAATAAAACAGTTTTTCGTTTAATTTTTAATAAATAAACATTTTATTATTAATTTTAATAAATATTAATTATTATTATTTTTATATAAAATTTTAAATTAATAAATAATACGATTTATAAAATAATAAATAATATTTACTTGTTATATAATATAATTTATTACGTAATAAATTATAAATATTATAATAAATAAAAAAAAACGGAAAAATATTAACTTAGAAAAAAAAACGAAAAAAATAACAATTAAATAAATTAAAATATAAAAAAACAGTTTAAAAAATATTAAAAAAAATAAAATTATAATTATAAATATTATAATAATTTTAACTATTTTAATAACTTGTATTAATAATTATAAATAATAGTTATAATTATAATTAATAATAATAATTAATAATAATAATTGTAGTTTAATAAATATACGTATTTAATTAATAAGTTTAATTTCCGTAACTTATTAACTAGTTATAATAAAGATAAAAAAGAGACGCGGTTAATTTCGTAACTCTGTTTTTTTTTTATTTTTTTTTATAATTAATTTACGTTTTTAAAATTCGTTTTACAGCTACGTTTAATTACTCGTTATAATAATTATAAGGTTTTTTTACTAGTTATTAATAATCAATAATTATACAAAGCACTTTTATTCGAACTACGTTGTTTAAAAACTTCGGATCGC
Organism: Nemania sp. FL0916; assembly: GCA_022578715.1. NCBI lineage: Eukaryota > Fungi > Ascomycota > Sordariomycetes > Xylariales > Xylariaceae > Nemania > Nemania sp. FL0916. Next base: position 11,935 of record MU390322.1, on the reverse strand, counting down.
GTTAATAAATTAATATCTTATTAATAAGTTAGTTTTTTATAAATCGTTAATTTTAATTTTTTAACACTTTCTTAATTAAATATTAAAACGTAATAAATATATTATTATTATAATTAAATATAAAAATATTTTAATTTATTTTACTTGTTATTATTTTATAATTAATTAGTTTTATTAATTATAAAGTTTTTTTCAACTTTATATATTAATATTATTTTTTTATCGTTAATTTTAAATATTCGAAGTTATTATTAACTTACTGTTTTTATATAAATAAATTTAACGATATAAATTTTAAACATATTACGGAATAATAAAAGTTTTCAGTTACGGTTTTATATATTTAACAGATCCGGTTCGGTTTATTAATAAGTTAAAATTAAAAAGCTGTTTTTTTTTCGTTTTAACAATTATAAAAATAAATAAAAGTTTTTTACTTTCGTTTAATAATTATAATAGTTTAATAAAATACGATTACTTATTTATTTTTAAAAACTTGCCCCGTTTTAAACTAATATAACTCGAATCGCGTTGTTAATAAGTTAATTTTTTATCGTTTAAATTTATTTAAAACTTTTATTCGTTATAAAGTAAAATAAAAAGTAGTTACGTCCTTATTTTAATAAGTGATTATAAGTTCAGTATTAAGGCACATACGAATTAAATTAACTACGACCCCACTTTTTTAAACTCCGGTTACTTAATTCGTTAACTTGTTAATTATTCGACCCCGTAAGCTTTACTCTTTTAAGCTGCCCTTCGTTTTTATTAATTAATTATATATAAACCTGTTAATTTGTTAATTTATTTTATTATATAATTACTTATTAACTTTTCGACTTTTCGGACTTTTAACTTATTATTCGATTAGTTAATCAACTTATAAACCTGTTAATCCGTTAATTTTATTTATAAGTTCGAATTAATAAGTTAACCGGTTTTAATTTATAATTACGTTTTTAATTACTGTTAAACCCTTATATAAAACGCATTGTTTTTTAATTTTTTAATAAAAAGCTTACCTGTTAATTACGTTATTATTTTCTTATTACTACGTATTTAATAAACTTAATTAATTAATTTATTGTTTTAATACGTTATATAGTTAATTAATCCGGCAGTTTTAAACTTATTAACATAAGTTATAACTAGTTATACTTATTATATAACCGGTCACTTTATCTTTTTTTTACTAACGCGTTTGAACTACTTTTATTAACTTATTCGGTTTTAAAACTTAACCGATTATTTATTCGATTTTTACGGACAAACTTGTTTTTATTCTTATATAGTTTAAATAATAATATTAACTAAACTGTTTTAAATTATTATTTAAACTGTGTAATATATTTAAAATTAAAAAATAATTAAAAAATAAAAAGTTAATTAAAAAAACTAAAAACCTTTTTTAATAATTTATATACATTATACGTTTTTTTAATATTTATAAAATTATAAAAAGTTATAATAGTTTTAATTATTTTAATAATTTGTATTAATAGTTATAAATAATAGTTATAATTATAATTAATAATAATAATTAATAATAATAATTATAACTTAATAAGTATATATATTTAATTAATAAGTTTAGTTTTTATAGTTTATTAACTAGTTATAATAAGGATAAAAAAAAACGCGGTTAGTTTTATAACTCCGTTTTTTTTTTCTTTATTTTATAATTAACTTACGTTTTTAAAATTCGTTTTATAGCCACGCTTAATTACCCGCTATAACAAATATTATTATTAAAAATATATATTTTATTATTATTTATATTAATTATTTAATAAAACGAACTTTTATTTATTTATTAAATAATTAAAAATAATAATATAAATAAAAATAATAATAATAATATAATTATAAATAATATTAATAATTAAAATTTTTAAAACAATATTAATAAATAAAACTTTTAAAATAATATTAATAATTAAAACTTTTAAAATATTAATAATATTTAAAATAATAAAAAAAAACAATTTTTAAATATAAAAAATAATATAAATAATAATAATCTGTTAGTTTTAAATAAAAATAACGTTTAAAATAATAAAAATAACAAAAACGTAATTATAAAAAACTATAATAATAATAAAAATACGAACAATATTAATAATTTAATTTTTTAAAATAAAAATATTATTTAAAACAACGGAAATAAAATAAAAAATTAAATATTATTATAAAACTAAAAACAAATAATAATAAATTATTTAAATTTTATAAAAAAGTTTTTATTAAAAATATAACCGTGTTAATTAATATATAAAGAAATTCGAGTTAAAAATTTATAAAAATTATTAATAATATTAATAAAATATAAAAAATAAAATTTAATAAAATTATAAAATAAATATTATAAATTAATATAAATATTAATATATATTAATTATTATTATAACGAAAATTATTCGAAAAATATATTAATTATAAAAAAATATAACGTTAATTTTAAAAAAAATATTAATAATTCGTATTATTTAATAAATATATAATATAATTTCGTATTAAAAATAACGTTTTTAATAATTAATTATAAACGCGTTAATAAATATTTTAAAAATAATTTTTATTATATTATTTATTAATATATTTATATAAATTATAATATTATTAATATTTTAATATTAATATTATTATAATAATAAATTTTATTTTAATTTATAATTATAAAATAATTTTAATAAAAGAAAATATAAATTTCGTTTTTAATATAATAAAAATTATAAAATTATTAAACGTCGATTATTTAATTAAAAAAAATCCGTTTAAAAAATATAATATTATTAATAATAAAAATCGAAAAAAAGTAATTTTAAAATAAAATATTAAAAAAACGTAATAAATAACACGTGTTTTAAAAAAAACGGAATATAAAAAATAAAAAACGAACAGTTTTAAAAAAACAAACCGTTAAAAAAAATAATTAAATAAATTAAATAAATTCAATAATATAAAATATAAATAATAATTCGAAATAATATATTTTTATTTAAAAATAAATTTTATAATATTAATAATATTAATAATAATAATAATAATTAAATTTTAATATAGTTTATATTAAAATAAATATATTTTTTTATAATTATAAATATAATTTTAAATTTATATTATATATTAATTATTAAAAGTTTAATAAATTTATTAATTAAAACATTTTTTTTTATTATAAATAAACTTTTAAATTTATATAATTCGTAAATATTATAAAATTTTATTAATTTATTAATTAATTTATATAAATTATATAAAAAAATTTATATAATTTATAAATAAATAAATAATTTTAAAAAAATAATTTTAAAATATAATATATAAATAATAAATTAAAAAATTTTATATTATAAATAAAAAAAATAAAATAAAATATATATTATATTTTATATTTATATATAATAAAATTATTAATATTAATATTAATTTTTAATTTTAAAAAACGGAACGTAAAAAGTTTTTTTATTTATTTTTTTTTTATATAATAATATTAAAATTAATAAAATTAATAATATAAATTTAATAAAAAAAATTATTTTAAAAATTTTTATTACTTATAACTTATAAAGTTTTAATTAATAATTTTTATTAATTATAATAAAGTTTTAATTAATAATTTTTATTAATTGTAATAAAGTTTTAATTAATAATTTTTATTAATTATAATAAAATTCCGTGTTATAAACTAACAGGAGAAAGACCCATTAAGCAAGCCTAGCGCGGGGCGCAGCGGTAAGATCACTAAAGGGCAGCTATGGCTAAATGAATATGCAACCAGAGGGGCGCATAGTCACGTGACGTGATCAGTGGGATCAGTAAGTGATTATATTGATCAGTGATCAGGAATAAATGATAGCGATCACTTGAATAAAAGGAAAGGTGGTTTATATATTGAAGGTGTTTCCCATATAACTACTCACTCTTTCTTCGCTATTTAATTTAAACTTTAATTAGTTTTTAAAATTTAATTATCGGAAAAAACCTTTTAACGATTTAATCTTTTATTGTTATATTGTTTTAATTTATTTAATATTTTACTTTAAATATAAATTAACTTTAACTTTTATTAAAACTTATTTATATTTTATAAATACTCTTTTATAACGATCGTTATATTCCGGTTAATAATTTTTATTCATTATAACTTCCGGTAAAGTTATAATTATTAATATTAAAAACGTATTAAAAATTTAAATATATATATATTAAAATAATTAATTTATATATTTTTATATTTTTATTTAAATAAAATTATATAATTATTTAAATAATATAATTATTTAAATTTTTATTAAAAAAATGTTTTATTAAAAATTATATTAATATTATTTATTAATAAATTTTAATAATATTATATAAAAAAATATTATTTAATATTAATTTTTATATAATTAAATAAATAAAATAATTAAATTTTTAAATTTAAATAATTTAATATATATAAAAATTATAATATAATTATATTATTTATTTATATTATATAAACAATTTATTATTTATTTTAATAATTAATATTAAAAAACTCGTTTATATAATATATAAATAATTTTAATATTTTTAATATTTAATTAAATAAATATAATAAAATTATAATTAAATTTATTATATAATTATCGAATTTTATTATTTTTATTATTATAATATAAAAAAAATTATTTTTATTGTATTTTTAAAATCGTTCGATTCCGGGATATAATATTTAATTATATTTTAATTTATAAATTTATAAAAAATACTCAAACTTTATAATTTTTTATAATATATTATAAACAAACAAAATATTATATATAAACTTTTTTTAATTAATTATAAATTAAAAAAACGGATATTTAAACGTTTATAATATAAATAAAATTATAATTTCCGTTAATTAAAAAATAAAAAATTAATATATAAATTAATATAAATAATTAATTTTTATATTTAATAATATTATTTATAAATTTTTTCGTATAATCGATTTAATAATTAATATTTTATACGAAAAATATTTTTTTTATTATTTTAAAAATCCGGATTAATTATTAAAAAAATTTATAATAATTGTTTTTTTTTAAATTAAAAATTATATTAAAAATAATAAAATTCGGGCCGTAATAAACGAAAATAATTTAAACGTAAAAAAATTTTATTAATTTTTAATTAATAATATTTTATATAATAATATTAATATAAAATAACGTATTCGAAAAAATCGTATTTTATAAAAAAAAGTTTTTAAAATATATATTTAAACTTATTTTTATAACGAATATAATTAATAATATATTTTTTATTTTAAAATTAAAATATTTTTTTATAAATATTTTAATTAATTTTTATTTTTATTAAAAGTTTTTTTTAATATTAACGAAAATATTATATAAAAATTTTAAAATTTTAAATTAATTTACGAATATATAAACTAATATTTAATATTATATTTTTAATAATTATTAATTATTATATTTAAACTATTATATTTTATTAAAATTTTATAAAATATAATTATAAAATTTAATCCGTATTAGTTTTTATTAAATAATTATACGTTAATTTAATATAAACTTTATAATATTTCGTAAAAATTAAAAAGTTATAATTAATAAAAAATTTATTATTTTAAAATATTAAAAATATTATTTAATTTATAATAAATTTTTTTAAATAATTTAAAAATTTAAATTATTTTTTATTTTAATTTTTAAAGTTTTTCGTAAAATAAAAACTATAATTAAATCGTTATTATTAAAATTTAAAATTTTTAATTTATTTTTAAAAAAAATAATAAATTTATTATTTTTTTTGTTAAAATTAAATTATATAATTAGTTAAATAATTAATTTAAACTTATTAAATAATAAATTATATAAAATAATAATATCGTTTAAATGTTTTTTTTTAATTAATTATTTATATTTTAATTAATAAACTAATTAATATAATATTTAATATAATATATTATATATCCGCTACTTTTATAAATATTATTTTTAATATATTATATCGTTTTTTTAAAAGCGTATTTTTATATTTTTTTAATTAAATAATTTTTTTCCGTTTTATTTATTTTTTTAACGTTATTATAACGTTTTTTTATACCCGTTAATTTAATAATAAATTAAAATAATACGCGCGAGTTTTTTATATATTTAAATTAATAAATAAATTAGTTTTTTATTTTGAACGTTTTAATAATAATTTAATAAAACGATTATTTATTAAATATTTTTTAATTATTTTAAACTGATTAATATATAAATTAATATATATAATACGTAAAATTTAAAAAATTATTTATTATAATTAATTTTAAAAAATAAATTAATTAAAACAATTTATTAATATATTAATTATAATTATATAAAATAACGCGATATAAAACACGAAAAATCGCGTTAAATTTATTATAAAATAATTAAAATAAAAATATAAATATTAACTTTATAAAATAATAAAATTAATATATATAAAAAAGTTAAAATTAAATTATAAAAAATTTTATAATAAATATAAGTTTAAAATTCTACCGCGCTAGTATTATTATACCGCCTGCTTAATTAAAAAATATTATTTTTAAAAATAATTTTGTTTTAATAATATTATTTTTAATATTATATTATATAAATCGAACTTTTTAAAAATATTAATATTATTAATTAAATAATTTAAATATTGTTATATATATATATTTAAATTTATTAAATATATATAATCCACTTATTTATTAATTTATTAATCCATTAACCCATTAATTTATTAACTTATTAATCTACTAACTTACCCACTTATTAATCCACTAACTTATTAATTTATTAATCCATTAATCCACTAATCCACTAATTTATTAATCCATTAACCTACTAATCTATTAATCCATTAATCCACTAATCCATTAACTTATTAATCCATTAATCTATTAATCCATTAATCCTTAAATCTACTAATCTATTAATTTATTAACCTACCCACTTATTAATCCATTAACTTATTAATCCACTAATCCATTAATTTATTAATCCATTAATTTATTAATTTATTAACTTATTAATCTATTAATTTATTAATCCATTAATCTATTAATTTATTAACTTATTAATCTATTAATTTATTAATTTATTAACTTATTAATCCATTAATTAACTAACTTATTAATCGACTTATTAATTAACTAATTTACTAATTAATTAACCGGGCTAATAAATTAGTTTGTTAATTTATTAATTAGTTAAATAATTAATTTATTAGTTAACTTATTTACTTACAGCTTTTATCGTAAGTAAAAAAGAGGGTTTAAAGGGTTTCTTTTAATAAGTATTAAAATCGATTATTTATTCGATTTATATTATATTAATATTAAAAGCTTTTTTAAATAATAAAACTTTTTAATTTTAAAAACAACTTGTTAATATTATATCGTATTTATAAAAAATTTTATTTAAAAACATAATATTATTTATAATCCGATTAATACAAAATTAATATATTATAAACTTTATATTATTTTTTTTAAAACTATTTATTTTAATTGTAAAAATTATATTATTTACCGCCCGTATATTATATAAACTGTTTTTTTTTAAAGTTTTTATATTAGTTTTATTTAGTTACGCTTTTTTATTTTTTTCCGTTTTTTTTTTATTAATTCTGTTATTATTTCTACTTTTTACTCGTTTTTTTCGTTTATTTTATAAACTGTTATATTACGAACCAACGGAGAAGTGACTTAACAAGCCGACTTAGCGCGGGGCGCAGGAAGACATTAAAGCACGGGTAGTACATTTAAAAGGGTTATACGTTAAAGAAAAAGAATAAACGTTATATAAAACGTGCTTAAAGGTTTTAAGCGTTAAAATACGTTAAACACTTTAAGTAAAATTACTTAAAAGTTTTAAAATTTTAAATAGTTTAAACAGTTTAAAAATACAAATATAATACGAAAAAAAGATGTTTATATAACTTATAACGATTTCTTATATAATTAGTTATTTTTTTTTTGTTATTTAATTTAAACTTTAGTTAATTTTTAGAATCTAATTATCGGGAGAAACTTTTTAACGATTTAATTTTTATTATTATATTGTTCTAATTTATTTAATATCTTATTCTAAATATAAACCAATTTTAACTTTTATTAAAGCTTATTTGTATTTTATAAGTATTTTTTTATAACGATCGTTATATTTTAAATAGTTTTATTTAAATATTAAATATTAAATAATAGCAGAAATACCCGAATCGATATAATAGTTTAACAAAATACGGTATAATTAATTAACTAATTTTAAAAACGTATTAATATTTTAAAAAAAAAAAGATATATATATTATTATTTATATTACTAATTACGAATAAATAAAACAAATTATAAAAACTATATAATAAACTATAACAGTAGTTATTAATAAACTAACAGGTTCGATATATTAATTAGTTAAATTAAAAAAGTTTAATAATAATAACAAAAAGATTCGAAAATTTTTAATAAAAATAAAAGTATATTTTAAATATTACAAAAGAAGTTTTAAAATTAACTAGATTAATAATAAAAACGAGGTCGAAAAAATAACCGATCAAGTAAAAAAAGTCTTTTACGCGGCAGAATATTTAAACGGACTAATATTTATATAATTCGAACTAATTTTTAAAAACTATTTTAATAATACCGACGGGGAAAATTAAAAAAACAAAATTAAAAAGATTTTTAAAAATTATAAAATTTTCGAAACTAAACTTAAAAAAATATTCGGAAACCCGGAAAAAAAACAATAAACCGAACGTAAACTTTTATTTATAAAATAAAAAAAATCAATATCTAAATACGTTATCGAGTTTTAATAAATAATAATAAAAACGGAATAAAATAACGATAATATTTTTATAACGTTATTTTATAACGGATTTAAAAAAGAAATCTAAAACGAATTAATACGAAATAAAAAATTTAATAATTTTACGGAATACGTTGTTAAAATAATTAAAATCGACAATTGATTTTATAAACGTAAAATATAAAAAAAAAATTAAAACAATTATATAATAAAAACTAAATTAAATATAAAAAAAAACAATTAATATTTTATATAAAACTAAACTAAAACTTATAAAACTTAATATAATAAACAAATAAAAAAACATACGAAATAATCGATAAAATAATAAATTTAAAAATTTAAAAAACGTTAAATATTATAATTACGAAAAAAAAAATATTATATAAACCGATATCCTAAATTTAAACGTATTAAAAAAATATTTAAAAAAAATAAATAGTTAAAATAAACTAAAACGAGTATTAAATTAATATTATATATTTAAACATAATAATATTAAAAATATTTAAAATTTTAAACGTATACGGGAATTACGAAACTTGTAAATTAAAACATTTTTATATTAAATATTTAATTATAATATATTTTTAAAAAACGATTTAATACGGATATATTTATAAATAAACGGATAATTATAAAATATATTTAAAACGGGAATACGAAATATATAAAAACGTTATATAATTTTATTACTTATATTTATATACGATTAAATCTTAAAAAACAAAAAAAACAAGTTATATTTATAATTAAAATAAAAAATACGGCGAACATTTTAAAACTATTAATTTATAATAATCGGATATTTTGTTAATTAAAAACTAATAAACCGTAATAAATAAAAATAACGATAAAAATATAAAAAATATTAATACCGATAAATTAAAAAACTAGTTTAAAAGCGAAAAATGTTCGGAATATAAAAACTATAAATACGAACGATGTTTATATTAAAATTACGCAAAATAACTCGAAAACACGGTAGTTAAAAACGTTTAACGGGAACATGTTCGATATAATACGGAAAAAAAAAACGAACTCGAAAAATAAAGATTTAAAAATATAATATAAAAAAAATTATAAAATACCGATTACTGGATAATCGAAAATATATTAGTTAAAATTTAATAATTAAATAACGTTATAATTATTAAAACTAGTATTTTTATTTAAAATTATATAAAAATAATCGAACTTATAATATATAATTATATATACGATAATATTATAATAAAAAAAAAAATTTATAAAATTAAAATATTTAAAACACGATAAAGTTTTATAAGTTAGTTATTTAATATATCGATATAAATTATATTTTAAAAAAAAACTTTAAAACGAATAATTTTTATAACGAATTAATTAAAATATAACGACTAAATTATATTTATAAAACTAAATCGGATATTTAATAGTTATAAAACAAAATTACGAATAAAAATACGCTATATTTACCAAAGATTTAAAACGATTTTTTAAATATATTTATTTAAATAAAAATATTAAAAATTATAAATTAATATATTATAAATAACATATATAATAAAAACACGATTATTAAAAAATAAAAAAATCGATTAAATATATTTTAATATAAATAAAACTAACTAAAAAATTAACGAATTTAAATAAATTTAATTAAAAAACGTTTAAAAAAATATTAAACAAGTTATTTTTTTAAAAAAACGCTATATTAACGCGGTAAAAATAAATAATACGAAAACTAAAAATTAAAAAACGAAAAAAAGCAGTTATAAAATATTAACGATTTACTTAATTTATTAAAATATAGTTAAATAAAATAAAATTATTAAAATTAATAATTAAAAAACAACTATTTATTAATTTATAATATAAAAAATATAAAATATACGTAATAATTAATATTAACGCGGTACGAAATTATATTTTTTTACGAATCGTTAATTAAATAAATATATTGTTTTATATAAAAAACGTTTTATATATATTAAAAAGCTTTAATAATAGTCCGATAAAATACAACAATAGAATAATTAAAAAAAAACTATAAAACTTTTAATTAATATTTAAAAACGTATAAAAAAACTTACGTTCGATATTGTTAATATTATATAATATAATATAATTTTAAAAATATTTTAATTATAAAAAAACAACTTATTAATAAATTAAAATATAAACTAATTTTAATAAGTTTTATTAAAAAAAGATAATATTTTTATTAATTATTTAAAAAACGAAACAAATAAATTTATATATACGTTAAAAAAGAATAACAATATTAAAAAAATTAAAAAAATAAAATTAATAAAATTTAAATTCTGTTTAATTATTTAAAAATTTAAACGTATATTTAATTTTAATTTTATATTAAAAAAATATAAAAAGTTTAACGATTTATTCGTAAAAAAATATAAAACAGTAATAAGATTATTAAAACATACAGTTTACAACTATAAAATTAAATTATTATTAAAAAAACAACCGGGATTTTTCCTATTTTACCGATAAAATTTAAAATAATTAAAACTATTAAATAAATAATTAAAAAAAAACTTAAAAAAAAAAACTATTATATTTTTAATATTATTAATACGATATTTTATTTTATAAATATTAAAAAAACTAAAAAAAACAGCAAATTTAAATAAAAGTTATATATAAATTATAAATATTTAAATCGAATTATAAAAAAAGATCGAGGACCGATCTTACGAATTAATAAATTATATAACAAATTATATAAAATAAAATAATATATAATATTTAATTTATTAAACGTTTATAACTAAATACGTATAATATAAAAACATAAATAAAAAATAATATTTAATATATTATACGGATTATACGAATGTTTAATTATATTATTTAAATTAATTAATATATTAGTAACTTTTTAAAAAATAATTATTACAATATTACGAAAATTTATCGATAAATTCGTTATAATATATTTCGATAATATTCTAATTTATTTAAAAATATTAAAAAAATATAAAAAATATATTAAACAAGTTTTAATAATATTATAAAAAGTAGATTTATTAATATATTTAAAAAAAAGTAAATTTTATAAATAAAAAGTTAATTTTTTAAAATTTATTATTATTTTAAAAAAAGTATAAATATAAAAA